>APFE030078187.1:128226-154752 GCA_000404065.3 Pinus taeda | reverse complement strand
CACCAAAACCTCCTCTGAGGGTGCAAAAGTGCATGTTCTGAGGACAAGTTTTTGATAAATTTCTAGACCCCTCTCTAAATGCATGAGAAGGGTTTAAATACTACTAACTAAATAACTTATTCACGGAAATTGAGGATTCAGTTTAAATGACCGTCCTCTTTCTAAGCAGAACTATTCTAAAATTAAATCTACTATCTAACTATTTCTAAATCTACTCCTTAATGTCGCAAGCATCCAGTATTTTCCTGAGTGGAGTCGGCTGACTGTCTTCCGTTTTGGTTGAGTTAAGCAAACAGAATCGGCAAGAGCTGGCATTATCTTCTCAGTAAAATTGATGATATGCTTGAGAATCATCTAATGACTATGTATCATTACCATGTATGCCTGGTAAAAATCCCATTTCAACTTGGTTAACCCTTGGACTGCTTCTGCTTTTCCTTCAGTCTTTTGTTTCCAGTTTGCTTCTATCGCTGATTTCTTGCAATATTCGGGGCTTGCAGGTGACTGAGTAACTAGGGACCTTCCTTTTCGAGCAATTTTTCTTAGCGATGCGCGATTAGCGCTAAGCGCTAATTGCGCATTGGAAACAGCCTCTGTTTCTTGATCCGGGCTTCCCTGATGCGGTTTTTGCCTCTTGCACCTTTTTCTCTTATCTGGTATAAAGCTCAAAATTTGTAAAAATAGTGATTCCGTGAGCTCTTGACTCTGAGAATCAAACTGTCTATTTCTGGTATCAACGTCATTCAATACCCATTCAACCATGGTTATATATGAGAAATATGTGATAGATGCCTCAGAAGAGTTCCGCGGCTCTTTTTCTTCCTTGAGTGGATTAAGTGTGCCTTCCGAAATGTACATTGGAGTGTTGCCTTCCCTCCTCGTATTTTTCTGCATAGTACCCTGTATAATGCTTCGTCCTTCTTTCCTGCAGTTTACATTGAGGTGGAAGTAATGATAAAAGATAATGACAGGAAAACTTTTAAATGCCGAAGATATGCAAAACATGCCACCTTACATGAGCTATTTCTTCGAAAAACACAACACCCTACTTCATTAACAACTGGCAATAACCCTTTAATTCACATTAAAATACATGACCAACTCTTCGCTGAAAACGTTTTCTCGAATAATGAGCCAGAACCAACTGCGATGGAGAGGTTATGTGATTTTTCTTTACGATATCGCAGTATCGCAATATCGCAATATCACAATATCATCGTGATGTTTTTATCACAAGGTCACAGTATCGCAGTGTCGCAGTATTGCAATATCACAACTTTGCAGTATCGCAGTGTCGCAGTATTGCAATATCGCAATATCGCAATATCGCAGTATCGCAGATCGTTATAATCCTTGTGTATTTCATGTGATTTTTGCGATGTGCGATATGCGATATCACATATCGGCATTTTTTAGAGTTTTTTTTTAAATGTGAGTGTTTCTTTAGTGTATGCGATGTGATGAGGTTTCGCGTTGCAATCTCGCTTCTTGTCATTTTAACTCATTAGAATGTGTATCCTATCATTCTTTGCGCGATGTGATATCCTTTAAGGAGTGAATTTAATTTTCTTCATTATGAAACTTAGGTTTTTTTTAGATTTTTCAAGGTATTTTCCTAAGTCCATGATGTTGTAAGTTTCATCTAAAAAAGAAAATGTAGCACTAACTGATTTTTTGATTTTTTATGAGGGTCCCACTTATTTAGTATTAGCAATAATACTTCATAAGGAGGGGGGTTGTTGGTGGCCACAACAGGTTCATGACACGGGAAACTCCTCGAGATGAAAGAACCATTATCTTCATACAATGGACATGTACTGGAAAATCAAGTTACTATTGGTTAAGATCCTTGTGTATGGAAGATAGACCTAGGTGAACCTTGTGCATTGACTAGGCAAGCTCAGGGATCTCATGTTGGATGTGGAAGGACATTTGGCCAGGCTAGAGATGGGATCTCCACTCATCTCTTGAAATTACTTTTCCATGCAATGTCAAGGAACAACCCATCAACCTTAACACCTCGTTGTCTTCCTGATGCTCATGTTTCTTATCTTTCATGGTTTTGTTCCTTGGGTTTCCATTTTTTCCCACTAAGGCTATTGGCACTTTATTTTTAGAGATTATGTTTATTTTTCTTAGACTGTCATATCAGACTCTACGCAATTCAAATGCCACACCTTTTATTTTTTGTTTTTGGTTCTCCCCATGGTGGGGTAACATTTTTACTGTGAACTTTCAGGTCTTAGATTATTAACCATGTTTCAATTATGCTACCCTATACTCTATTCATTTGTCTATGTTTTAGTTTCCTATGTGGCAAACTGGAGATAGTAAGAAAAGTATCTCAGTTGTAATGATTTGATATTTTCTCTACAAAAATTAGCTTACAAAAAAAAAAGATAAAGTTTCTAATGTTCTTTAGTCCTTCTAAGGCTCAAATGATTTTTTGAGGGATCCAACAATGAGGTGAGGAGGGAAGTTCCCAAACATGTGGGTACTTTTAGGATTATTGGGGACATGGTGAGGGTTTTTTGCAATTAGGATTCCCAGGGAAATCCTATTGTATGAGGTGTAGGGCATGGTATTCATTTAATGAGTCTCATTCTTACTCTTTCCACTTAGAGTTGGGGCGAAAGTCAAACGACTAGTAATAATTCTATGCCATGGAAACTATGCTTAATGGTGTTGTGGAAATGGGTATTGAGTCCCTCCAAGTCTTTGATGATTTCAATCTCATCATAGAGTGAATGAATGGAAATTATAACCTTCAAAATCTAGGAAATGCGAGCCTCATAAATTAGGTTTTCTTATGCAAGATGGATTTACCCATGTCTCTTTCAAGCATGCTTTTAGGGAGTTTAATTGCAACCCAAATTAGAAGTCCAAGGTTGGTGTACAAATAGAGAGTGAATTCTCCACTTGTATAATATTTTATGGGGTATTTATTGAATACCCCCCTCAATCCTTCTCATAATTTCCATTTATACTTAGTGTAATTTTGGTTATTTTGTTTACCTATATCATGGCTTTGAATTAGTCTCTTTATAGTTGTCTATTTTCCTTGAAGGGATTTTTTCCAACATAGCTAGTTCATACTTCTTGCCTTTTAGTTGTAGACCTATAATTCCTCTATAATCACCAACAAGTATACACTTTTGTTGGTTACTCCTATATGGAACATATGTCTCACACAAGTCTAGACTCTAACATGAAATTTTCATCTTGTGAAATAAAAATGTTATGCTTTTTTACTTGAAAAAAACTACATATACACACAAAAAGAGAGAGAGAGAAATATAAGTCCAATGGGTTATCTCAACCACTAGTCACAAATGTTGTTGCAAAATTGGATAGTTTCATGCTATCAAGCGCCTCATTCCGCAAATATGAGGAAGCATCCCTTAATTTATCCTCACAATATTTTATTTGGAAAATAAAACAAGAAAAATAAAACAAAAACAAAACAAAACATAGAAGCGCACACTGAGAGATATGTGAATGTGTGTGCGTGTGTAGCTTCTCTCATGGGATTTTTCTTGGAAAAAAAAACAACAACAACGAAAAAATAAAAATAAAATCACATATACATGCACAAACTCTGTGTGTGTGTGTTGATTAGGTGTAGCTCAAGTGGTCGCGAAGAAAATTTTGTTACTCTGCCCACTCAAGTTCAAATCCCACTCTGTGACATGTTTGCTCTTAGTGAACTAATTATTGCTGAGCTATATATGATCTACTCATGTGTTGTTGAGAATTCATTTTCTTCCCTAAGTAACTATGGCTTACCCTAGGTACCATCCTTAAGAAGAAAACTTAAATATATATATATATATATATATATATATATATATATATAATTAATAATAATAAATTAAAAAAATAAAAATGAAATAAAATAAATTACACACACCACAACACACATACCACACCCAGTTCAAATCCCACTTTGTGCATGTTTGTTCTCAGTGAGATGATTGTTGATGAGTTATATATGATGTACTAATATTTTATTGAGTTGGTATTCTTTCATGAAGAATATAGGGTTTAGACTAGGTACCATCCTCAAAAAGAGAGGAAGAGTTAAGGTAGTTTCCCCTGGGATATGCTACCTAGAAAATAAATAAATAATATAAAATTGTGAGCATGTGTGTGAATCTAGTTTAGCTCAAGTGGTTTAGAGGAGGAACATTACTTTCTCCACCTAGGTTCAAATCCTTCTTATGAGCTAATTGTTGGTTTTTTCTCCTTGTCAGCTAGCTTTTGATAGCGTTAGCAAGGTACCATCAATATCATTCTCACTTACAACCTTGAGATTGGGAAGATTAGTATTCTAAGGTGATATACATATTGAAATTTACATTGGTTGTCACATAAATGAAATTTAACCTCATGTGTATATATTGAACAAATGACAAATTGTGGCAAAAAAAAAAATAGTGAGTTTCGTTGTAGCCTCGATATGAGAGATCAATTTTATATGGATATAGTATTTGTTGGAAGTTTCACCCTAACTTATTCTTCCACTATAATGAGAGTACGTGCATTTATATTCAAAAAAATTGAGACAAATCATTATATTTTATATTTAATTCTTTATATACATGATACAAAGCTCAGGTGAATCTTCTTTCCAAATCCTTGATTCCAAAGTATACAAGTGAAAGGGTTAGATTGTGAAGTTTATGTTTTCAATTGAACCAATCTATTACAAGTTTGGAGTCTTCATAGATTTGTTGATGGGTGAGAACCCTCTTCAAATCCAACCTTGTCAAAATCCAAAGAGAGTTAAAATCAACCCAATTATTATAGCCTCCTTCTTATGTTTCTTTAGAGCGTAATTGCATCATTATATTCCCTATAGTATAAAAATACTACTATCCCTCAAACTCCTAGAATTTCTAACAAGATCCACCAAATAAACCCCACTCAATTTTATTCTTAATAATAGGATTTTCAATTATTATATGGGGCTTATCTTTCCCAACTAACACATATCTTCATAAGTATATCTAATTTTAAGAATCATTTGAAAAGGGGGAACTTTATTTGAAATAACAAGGCATTCCTAGAAAGACATAAGGCCTATAAAATCACACAAGGCGTAGCTTTGTGATCTCTCAAAAATTTGTCTTATAACCTGCATTCTTTCATATATTCATCCACTGAATAACCATGGTACTTACATAATCCACCAATCACATGCAATGACTTTTCCCAAGCCTCTTTAATAAAAGGACAATGAATAAGAACATGACTAGTAATTCCATCTTCAATTTTGCATAAGATATATCTAGCATGTCCCTTCCGTGCTCTCTCTTTTTTATTACTTTCGAAGTTAGAATCTTGTTCAACAAGGCTATCCACATAAACAATGGATCCTTTAATGAAGATTTAGTCTTCCATATTAGATTTCAACATCATATACTCCCACCTTGAACCTATTGAGAAAACATTGCTTTGTAGCCTAATATGTTGTATACCTACTAAAATAGCTATTATTAGACCAAATTAATGACTCTTCTTCATCTCTTAGCCTATTGGTACTATAATTTAACCTCAACATAATTATTCTAGTTTACTTCTTCTTCCCCCCGAAGGCTTGTACCTTCTTCCTTTTTCCAACCTTGATGCAAGAGAATAAATAAGCCTATATCCGCTACATTAAATAGAGAGAAAATTCCTTTGCTAGTGTAATGAATTCATCACAAGTTCACTAATTTTATGTTCTCCTTCACATTCCCCCACAAGCATCAACCCTAATCCTCACAGTGGTACCATTTCCAACTTTTCCATGCTATTTCCTAATAAACAATGAGCACAAAAAGTGCTTTCAAGTATGTGGAAGTTTTTGTCAAAGGCTTTACAAGGATCCTTATTTAATATTATTTAATAAGCAATTCAGTCATATTTTTTAAAAATTACATATTTCCACAGGCCCAAGTGATTATGTAATGCCCAATTTTTCCTACTTGTTTTATATATTATTTGCATGTTTATCTTGGTAGGCATCATGACTTGTTTAATTTATAATGTGGACATTAATCATTTCTAAGTATGTTTTGGACATTAAATCAAATTTGTGTGCATGTGCATGGGAGTGTGTGGGTTTCTCTCTCTCTCTCTCTCTCTCTCTCTCTCTCTCTCTCTCTCTCTCTCTCTATAGATAAATTTCTCATCCTCAAATAACAACACACACACACATATATATGCAATATGTGTTTTGTTCTCTCAGGATGAGAAATTTGTCTATATTCTTTCTTATTGGGTTGATAAGAATATACAAACTAGTGTTTCCATGTTTGCTTATATGTGATTATTTATCATATGTGATTTTGATATTTGGATTATGTTTCTTGAACATATAATGGTGATGTAAGGACTATTGATGTTATCGAGAAAGTGTGATTTATGACAGATTGGTTAGATTTGCAACACTCCTAAATGGACAAGGCACACCCCCAACCATACATCATTGGTTGGTTAAGCCATGGACGATATATTCATGTTAGCCATGAATGCTACTTGTCCTACAACATCAAGCCCTTCAAAGATGAGTTATTATGTGATGTTACCCACTTGAAGTTTGTGATGTTCTTTTAGGACAACCTTATATGTGGAAATGTCATGTTTTTTATGAGTCTCATGATCGTAGTTTCATTGTTACTCTAGGGGGTCATCTTTATAGGATACCAAAGATAGTTCTAACTATTTCAATTTCATTGATCTCTGTAAAACAGTGTCAAAAATTAATCTCTCATACTACAAAGTTTTTCTTCTTCATGGTTTGGTTAGAAGCTGAAAGGAAGGTCACTTTGACAACCACATCCTCAACATAGCATCTATCAACGCAAAAAAAATAGGTGGACCAGAATATGGAGACTCACAAAGATATATTTGCTCCACTATTGGGGGTGCCCTTGCACTGCCAGTTCAAATAGTTAATTGACTTGATACTTAGTGCTCCTTTACCTAGTGGTCCAATAAATAGATGCTCTTTCTTGGATAATGAGAAAATAAAATATTAAATTCATGAGATCACCCAAAAGGTCCACATTCAACTAATCTTTGTTGAATCACTTTCAAAAAAAATGTGCAAGCCATTTCACTTCTTCATGACTCCTCTTAAAAAGGATAAAATATAATTTTCCTAAATTAACTAAAATTTTAAAAGGCTCAGAAAGTGGGGTTCCCCCGAGAAATAAAGATTATTTACATGAAATCATTTCCCAGTTCATTTTTTTACATCAACACAGGGTGTTACATGGAGATATACATAGTTGTATATATGATTGTATTTACATTTGCTATGTGGTTTGTGTTGATAAATCAAAATGCTTGTATATTAGGGTTGATTCCTCCTGCTTGATAATTACTTGTGAGTGTATGTTAGATTTTATTACTTTTATTATGACTTCTTCATCAAGTAATTACCAAAACATAAAGTGCATGAATATCAAAGAACACAAGATGTAGGATCTAAGGCAGGGCAAAACCCCATAATGGCAAAAAACCCAAACAAATTCTCTTCTTATAGAATCAGATCAAAGTGGGACATCCAATACCCAAGACCAATACCTTCACAAGAAACCTAGTCAGCCCTCCTTCAAATTTCCTCCAACCAAACCAATTCAACAACAATCATAGTTGGTCAAACCTCTTCAAGATAAAAATTTAAGACTTGCAACTTTGCAGAGTTACCCTAGCTCTTTCACAAATTTGCCTCGACACCTTTTCAGAAACAGAATTTTCACTTGTAATTCACAAAATAACCCTAGCAACTTTGCACGTGTGGACAAAGACAAGCAAAAACTCAAATTTTCTTCCTTCCTATAATTATTCTCTCTTCCTTTTCCTTCACACTTCTTCTTCTTATCTCTTGCTCAGAAATCGAATTGTGAGTGAGTGAGCAAATGAGGTTGAAGTCTCTTCCTTTTACAGTCATCAAGCAGGTCGAAATGGGCCTCTTCAAGGCCAACTTGACAAGGCAGGGTTGACTTGTACTTGTGGGAAAAAATGACTCTCTTTTACTCAAAATAAATATTTTTCTTTTGTTACAAAATATTCCAATTGGGACTTTGAAACATGTTAAATTGTCTTCTTGGCTCATAACCTAGAAGCATGAAGAACATGCTTTGACTAGAAAAATAATAATAATAATAATAAATTTATTTTTCTTCTTTTTATTTTTTCATGAAATACATAATGATATAAATCCAGTGATAATTATGAAGATTGAACCTAGTTAAATTTTTCAATGCTCCTTCTTAAATAGGGATGTATTCATAATTACGCAATGAAATACAATGATATTCAAATTGAAATATTCTCATAAGAAGAGTTCAGATTGATAAGCCATCATCAAGCATCAACGTCATAACCAACATTGTCAATTTGCAATATAGCAAACACTTAACTAACAAGCTCTAATTGTCCACTAGATTAGATCACAATGTTGGGAGGCATACATTTGGACACCACCACCATCGCCTCTCAAGGAACATACCCCATTTTAATGTTCACCAAGTATTTCCTTACAAAATTATTCTTATCTTGGATTCCTAATCCTTAAATAATATCGGTCATCTTCAACTATTCTTATCTTGGATGCCATACCTCATCCTCAAAGAGCATCATTTCTTAAGACTACTCCTATCTTGGATTCCCAATCTTCAAGAAGTATCCGGTCCCAGATGCTTATCCAATCCGCCATTTTCCCTACCAATGCCTTCACTAGACTTTTGGTTGTTACTCCTAGCCTAGTGCATGACACATGGATAATACATTGTCCCTCATTACTCCCTCTCAACCAGGGAAGAGATATCAACTAGTCCAAGCTTGTCTCTCAGATAATTAAGCTTCTTATTTAGAAGAGACTTTGTCAATATGTCAGCTACCTATTTGTCTGTGGATATGTATTGTAGATCCACGACCCCATATTATACCAAGCTTCTAATATAGTGGTACTTACTAATCATATGTTTTGTCCTAACATGAAAAATTGGGTCCTCTTTCAACCTTATGAAACTCTTGTCTTCACAGTGTATAATGGTAGGGTCCAAAGGTCCTTCAAACAAATCTGAAAGTAGCCTTCTAAGCAAAAAAATTTCTCTACCAACTTCACTTGGTACTGTATATTTGGCTTCAGCACTACTCAATGCAACTGAATCTTGTTTCATGCTCATACATGATATCATAGAATATCCCAAACTAAAACATCCCTTGGTAGTTCTCTTTTCATCTGCATCACTGCCTCCCCAATCTCAATCTATATAACCTAATAGTTGTATCTCATTACTAGCATATCTTAGACTGTGATGTATAATCCCATGAATATATCTCAAACTACGTTTAGCTTCAATCCAATTATTATGCCCTAGATCTATCTAGAATTGACTAAGAATGTTTACGGCAAATCATATGTCAGGATGTGTGTTCATAAGGTACATCAAGGAGCCGATCAACTATCGGTAGGATGTTGTATCAACAAGAATTGAATTTGAACTTATTAACTTATTCAAATTAGTAATCATTGGAGTTTTCATCGATTTACTGTCCATCATACCAAACTGCTGCAATATCTTGATCACGTATTTCCCTAAGATATATCTCACCAAGCTTCTTCCTGTTAATTTTTTTCAACTATGGTCAAATTCCACCTTTGAAAACTCAAATTATCAATATAATGATTTCATTAGATTCCCCTTTTCTAGAGGACCAAAATCGACCTAAAGATCACCCAATTTGGTCAAGTGAAAGTTGATTTATGAATTATTTTATTCATACATGTATCATGGAATGGGTCAGCCCTAACCACATGAGTAACTACTTGGGTCAATCTTAACCCCAAGTGAAACCTCAGGAAATCCTATAAATAGAATATACCTTAATAGCATTTGGACACATATTTTCTTCTCGTTTTTCTTGCTTTTCATAGGTTCGACGAAAGGAGTTCGCATAAGGGTCTGAAATCATAGGCGAAAGGTCACTCTTGGTTAGAGTTTTCTGGATCTCAGACGCTAGCACAGAAATAGGAATTTTGGTCCTTGCATGCTAGCACACAAGCCTATGAGAGCGACTAGAGACCCATAGATCCTATCACAGAGGCTTATGGGAGCGACTTGGGATTCAAAGGCAGATCTGGAGGTATCAGTCCCCGGTCACTCGCACAGAGTGGTCTTGAGAGCGACTAGGCTATCCCATATACATGGATAGTAATTTCAAGGGAGTGACCAATGGTTTTAGGTATGTTGCACCCTAGTCAAATGCACAAATTCTTCCTGAGAGTGACCGAGCAGTCACAATCTCCCTCACATAGTATCAGAGAGAGCAACCAAGGAGTTTCGATAACACACAGACAGTATTGATGAGAGATACCAAAGTTCATATATAGGTTTTGGAATCTTGGCTTTATTTGACTTCAGTGATCAGGTAGATATGGGTTTCTCTTTGTTGTTATACATATTTATAGATATGTATATATGATTTGTTAGTATCTGCTGCAAACATATGTATTGGGCTCATTGACAGTGACAACAGTGCTCAGCCATGTTCGGCATAGTGACAACAGTATACAGCAGTTGACATCAGTTTTTGGCAGCACATTATAGCCATCAATATGAGGGTTCTGATTCCTAGCATGATTAGATCTGTTTCATGGATATCATTATTATTTTCTACATATATAAACTTATGGATCATTGTAATCTCTTTTGTTGCATCATTTGGTGACAATCTAAGAAGAAGATTTGCAAGGGTTTCCCCATAGTAGGTGTTTCTTTGGTCTTGGACCAATCTTGGTGTCTTTATGTATGTGCATGCTTTTCTTCTATTATTCCTTTTTGTCCAGTTTCATTGATGATGATGGTGATGTTGTTTCTTTCTATATAATTGCATATGTTGATGTATAATGGTGTATATTTGAATAATGTAATGATGATATGGGGTGAAATTAATGTATTAATGATGAAATTAAATTATCATAGCAAATAATAATGTCTCCCTATGAAAAATCAACATGGCATCGGAGCTAGGCTGAAGAAAATTCATGGAGATCACCCTGATTATGACACCATTGATTGAAGCAAGAAGAGGATGGTGGAGACCTAAAAGAATTCTAGGGTTTGAAGAAAACCCTAGGTAACTTGGTTAATAGGGTTTGATGAATTATATGAGGTTAGGGTTGGAGAGAAAACTCTGGTTTATGGCAAAGATTTGAGATTTTATGTATGAAACTCTAGCATGGTCTATGTGAAGATATTGACAAAGATTCGATGAATCCCTAGATGGGATAATCCCTAGCAGACATGGTTGGATACTTGAAGGCAACATTGGTATATGGACCATGGAAATTTATGCTTCTTGAATATTGGTTCAAGAGGGAGAGGATCACCTCTCATTAAAGATAATTATTTCTTGAATTATGATGCTTCTTACTTGTTAGACTTATAGATATGATTAGTATGTTTATTGTTTGAACTTCCTACATAGGTATTAGAGTATATGGATGTTTCTAACCTCCTTGATGAGATTTGATGAGTAGATCCTTCTTAAGGATAATTTTGAAATGCATATTATGAAAGAGACAAAGAGGTACTTGATGAAAAGATGACAAAGTGCTTCAAGCGGCCTATGCCTAATCAGTAGGTGCTTAGGTATTTGAATACCACAAGGTATGCATGGTATGTTGTGTTTCAGCTCTTGGCTCGGTAAGACCTAAGGTATGATGAGAATGCATCTTCTTTAATGGCTCATACATGCATATGAAATTGACTTAGATATATGTCTCCTATGATGAAATTATGAATTTGGTGTTGAACATTTTGACCTTTTATGATGTTATCTAACATTGATACATTAATACTCTTAATGTTTGGCTAACATCTATGATCTATCTGTCTGATATCTTGATCCTATAAAGAAGGTTAGCACCTTAGCTCTAGAAAATGATACTCTTAATACTTGTCATGATGGATTTCATATAGAAGGATAGTTCATTGACTCCTATACATGAGTTTGATGGTAATGCTTGTGATAAGCATGATGAAAGCATATGGAAAGAGTGATTGACACTCTTGTTTTTTTTATAATGCTTTATTGAATGAACTTATTTAATATCATTGGTCATAAAGAGCATGATAAGCTTGATGTGAGAGGTATAAGTGTAAGATTGATATTCTAGAGCTATTACTTCCTGTGGTATTGTCTTAATGAAATATAGTTAAACTGGATACAGTAGCTTGATGGATTGACTTGACATAAAATGTTATTATGTTCATAAACTTTGAGATATGATGTTGCATTTATCTGATGCTTTGAGTCTAACCTTTGATGAAATATTAATGTCATGATGTTGATAGCCATATTTTTATGATCTAACAGATCTATTGTTGCATGACTCAAGTAGAGACAGGTTTCTTACATGAATGAAGATGAATGATGCAGATCCCCAGTCAGAGAGAGAATCTCTTCTCAAGATTCTTACCCTTGTTACTATTTGTATTCTATGATGTTGAAGTATGATTTGTGTGCATCTGACAGTATTGATCTGTAACAGAGTCTTAGATCTTAAGCCCATATAGAAATTAGGGTTTTTACTCCAGACGCAGTCATGGATCCAAGATATCTCATCCCTGGACGCACGCATGCTAAGGCGTAGACAACATCCAGGTAGCTAAAGTCACTCTCATGCTAACTTGAAGAAAGAGACCAGCGGCTTGACTATAGTTGATCATCATCTAAATCTTTCTGAAACTATCTAAACTCGGAATCATGATGTCCCTGACATATTTAACCATTGTTAACTGATTTCTGAAGGTCTTAAGTCAAATTGTTGATCATATAATAAATTATTCTACAGAAAATCATATGGTCACCTGGAAGATTTCAGTACCACAGATGTACTATCGATAACAACAAGATCTGCTAGGAGAAAAAGCTTGAATGTTTTCCAGAACATGAACATGTGGACTAAACTTGTGTTTGCAAGTGACCGGGACATACATATAGATATGTCACTATGTTTTTGCTACAAGAGGTTGGCATGATTTGGCATTACTGGTATATATGAAAAGTGTTTTGTCATTATGCTTGACAAATAACTTTAAATTGATTATTGATATGTGCTTTGGCTATAGATCTCTCTATGATAGAAATTTGGACTTGACTTGATCTGATTTGACGATTGTTGATTTGTCCTGATATCGATGCTATGTGGTCATGGTGACTTATGTGGAAATTGGCCTCCTTGTTCTTAGCAAAATGGTTGAAGTAATGATAGTTGTGATTTGGCATGAAAAATGGAACCTACATGACTCATCCTTGATGTATGCATTTGCACCTAGTGACAAGATGACTTGTATTATGATTGTGAGAATGACTTAATCAAGTTCAGATTGATAATGCATGACTTTTTGGCATGATGAAGTCATGATTTGATATGAGCTCCACTTGTCTCCTGGTTGAAAGTATTAATACTTATATGATAATGATGACTTTGATAATGTTCATGATCTAGCTTCTAAACTCTCATGAGTTGAATTTGTTGTTGATCATACAACATTGAGTTATGTATGGCTGATTATGATGGCTTAGCAAGGCATTGTGCTTAGATCATTGCAATCCATATATTTCTATATTTGACAGTTACCTGATGAAGTCAGGATGATGAATTCCAAGGTATGGCTTTAATATTGATTATGGTTTTGGTTTTATATCCTGATGATCTACTTGTGACGCGTGATGAGCCTCTGGTGATCCAAATCATAGGGAGATGGCTTCTGAAGCCCAAAATGATGTATCATGGCGTGATGAATTGATTTCTGGAATTTGGGAAAGAAATTCCATATTGCAAAGCTATTGGAAAATGTTTTTGAATAATGAAAATGCAAATCCTTGGATACTTTGATTTGTAGTTCAAGATGTTGTTGAACTTGACACAGCATCTGACAGTTGTTTTAAGCATTGATGTTTCATTTTAAACATCCATCTATATGTGTATGATGTGCATAATGAACTCATGAGTGAGTTGCTTCACTCACATAGAGTTTCCACTAAGCATGCTTTAAATATTTGCATGAGGTGTTCTGATTTTGAGAATGAGATATTTCTCCTATGATATGTGTCTGCATAGACGTATTGTTGATATTTGAGATTATTGTTGATAAGCACATTTAGATGCTTCTTTAATATCTTGGATGAGAGGTCCATAGCATGACCAAGGTTGATCATGATGTTGCTAGCATGGCTAGTTGTGAGGTAGGATACAGAAGCTCCTTAGAGAGTTGTTTGAGCATGATCTGGATATGACATTTTATGTCACGATGACTGAGAATCCCATATATATAGTTGGGACCAAGATACACTCTCATATTGAGACAAGTGCAAATGTTCGAAACAAGCTCAATCTTGTGGTTAGTACCTCCATGAGAGGGAGAATGATTATGGTATCCTTTTTTGATTACATATGATTTGACATGATATTTGATTTGATGTTATGTATGAATAGGAAATGGATGCTATTACGACAAGATGATACTAGATTCGAGTAAGATGAGAGCGGCGCTAATCGAGGAAACTAAGCTAACTCTTCCCCCTTGTTTGAGCTCCTAGGGTGAGGAATTGAGGGATAAGGGCTCCTCGGGTTGAGGGAACTCTAGACAATAGGGCACTCCCCTATTTGTTACCCATAGGGTGGAGAGTTTTATTACCCTATCTGCTCTTTGCAGAGTATAGCCTAGTTGGAATCATACCCATAAGCAGGACTTTTTGGGAATATCACTCCTTTTTTGATCAACGAGTCGAGGGTGTACTTGGGGGTGTAAACCCCAAGGTGATTATGGTGTAGATTTTATACCACATGACTATTCAGGGTCATCGATGGGAAGATCAGTAGGAAATAGGATGGGTTGAGATAACCCAATAGGATTTTAGGATTTTAGGTTGAGGGTAAGCTCCCCAATGAAACTCTAGGATCAAGGGTGTACTCCCCTGTGTGATGAGTTATCCTATTGCTTGGTATGGGTGGAAGCTATTGCTCCCTGGTGTGGTTCCAGGTTGATATGTGCTCCCTGATGATATGCTCTCTGATGATGATCGATGATGATATTATGCGTAGTAGCCCGTCGGAAGAGATTCTAGATAGCATCCTGATAGATAAAGGGTGGTAGCTTAAGCTCCCCTTTGGTATCAAATTCTTCTTCTTCTAGATCCGATAATGTTCAGCATACGAGTAGGAACAATCAAGAGATAAGCAGGAATAAGAAAAGGATATATCGAGATGTACAATGATGGTTTGTGATGATGAGACAGTTGAGATGGACATGGCATGATGACTGCATGATATAGATGTTCCATGATGATATGTGACGACACTTGAAGATTCCAAAATGGCATATTGCCCGATGGATAGATATTGGCAGGTTGAATTCTCCCTGGTTGAGAGGGAGTGTTAATTTTTGCAACTATGGTCAAATTCCACCTTGGACAGCTCAAAGGATTAATATAATGATTTCAGTATATTCCTCTTTTTTAGAGGACCAAAATTGACCTAAATATCACCCAATTTGGTCAAGCGAAAGTTGAGTTATGAATTATTTTATTCATATATGTATTATGGAACGGGTCGGCCCTAACCACATGAGTAACTGCTTGGGCCATTATTAACCCCAAGTGAACCCTCGAGAAAGCCTATAAATAGAAGAGACCTCAAGATCATTTGGACACTTTTTTTCTTCTCTTTTGTCTTGGTTTGCACAGGTTCAACGGAAGGAGTTTGCATAAGGGTCTAAAATCATAGGCGAAAGATTCGCTCTGGGTTAGGGTTTTCTGGATCTCAGACGTTGGCATAGAATTGGGCATTTTGGTCCATGGATGCTGGCACGCAAGCCTATGAGAGTGACCAGAGACCCATACATGTTGGCACAGAGGCTTATGGGAGCGTCTTGGGCCTCAGAGCTAGATATGGAGGTATCGGTCCTCGGTCGCTCACACATAGTGGTCTTGAGAACGACCAGGATATCCTGGACACATACACAGTAACTTCAAGGATGAAACCAAGGGTTCTGGGTGTGTTTCACCCCGGTCGCACATATAGAGTCTTCCTAAGAGTGGTCGAGCAGTCAAAGTCGCTCTCACATAGTATCTGAGAGAACGACCAGGGATTTTTGGTCGTACACAGACAGTGTTGATGAGAGTGACTAGAGTTCAGATCTAGGGTTTGACATCTTGACTTTAGTTGAATTCAGTGATCTGGTAGATCAGTGACTTTAGTATCTGTTGTAAACATATGTATTGGGCTCATTGACAGTGACAGCAGTGCTCAGCAATTTTTGGCACAGTGATAGCAGTATACAACAGTTGACATCAATTTGTGACAGCACATTACAACCATTAGTATGAGGGTTCTTATTCCTAGCATGATTAGATATGTTTCATGGATATCATTATTATTTTGCTACATAGATAAAGTTATGGATCAATGTACTCTCTTTTTTTGCATCATTTGGTGATGATCTAAGAAGAAGAAGACTTGCAAGGGTTTTCCCCATAGTGGGTTTTTCCCTGGTCTTGGACCAATCCTGGTGTCTCTATGTGTGTGCATGCTTTTATTATACTGTTCCTTTTTGTTCCGTTGCATTGATGATGATGGTGATGTTGTTTCTTTCTATATAATTGCATATGTTGATGTATAATGGTGTAGATCTAAATAAGTAATGATGATATGGAGTGAACTTAATGTATTAACGATGAAATTCAATTATCATAACAAAGAACAATGTCGCCCTATGAAAAATTAACACTACCATACTTCTAATCCCATGTATTAATGCAATAGTCCAAGGTCCTTGATATCATATTTGGCTGGAAGTTTCTTCTTGAATTCTTGAATATGATACTACACACCTATTATTCGTAGGTCATCCACATATAGTAGTGTGATCACAGGTTCATTCTTAACCACCTTGATGTAGAGATTAAGGATCTGCAAAAATTTTGACAAAACCAACTCTTAGTATACATGCATCCATCTTGGCGTACCAAGCTCTAGGTGATTGATTCAAACCATATAGAGCCATCTTCAAGCTGCAAGTGTGTGTATCCTTATCATGTACTTTGAATCCCTAAGGTTGCTCAATCTAGACTACTTCAACAATTATTCCATTCAGAACAGTTATTTTTACATCCATTTAATGAATGCTCCATCCTGTAGTAGAAGCAAGAGAGATAAGTGATATATAACAGTTTTATATCTAGTTGTTGGAGCAAAAGTTTCTTTATAATCGATTCCTTTCTTTTGAGAGAAACATCTTGCCACAAACCTTACTTTATACTTGTCAATACTCCCATCAATTACATGCTTGATTTTGTATACCCATTTGGAAGTAACAATTGATTTGTCTTTAGGTCTAGGAACAATTTCCCTAACATCATTTTTCATTATAGACTCATATTCTTCTTACATTGCATTTTTCCATTCTTAATGATCAGTTTCCGTCTCATAAGTGTTAGGTTCTACTTCAACAATTTTAGTCATGTAAGTTGCATAACCTGAAAATATTTTAGGCTTCTTACTCTCCCTAAATGTTCCCTTTGTTATTGCATGTCCTTCGGCTTCCTATAGAGTTGACCTTAACCAAGCTGGCCTTTTTCAAGTTTATGGAATGATAACTTGTTGCATAGGTTCACTTGGTCCTTCAATTTCTTTACAATTAGATGTAAGTTCTTGTGTATTGCCATGCCTTGAGACTTCTTCAAATATAGGATCTTATTCCTCATGAAAATCAATTGGAATGTCAATGTATACGAGACTTCTAAAATTTAGAGATGATCAACACTTAGATTCTTTCTTGTGAATGTTTCTTCCAAGCTCATGTATGTAGGTTTTAACCTCGTACATAAATTACATGCATATGAATTCTAAAACATAGAAAATAAACAATGCGAGAGAATAACACATATACACAGAGATTTTCCCCTGGATCCTAAAATTGGGACTACCAGATTGATTTTTCATTATGTTCCATTCAATGTTACAATACATATTTATACATGTCAAAGCATCCAATACCATGGACCGAAAACCATCATGTCCAAAACCATGGACCGAAAAATCATTGCCTCCAAAACCATGTGTGAAAACCATGCACAAAACCATAGGTAGGTCCACCCAACCTAATATAGGGTCCAAAAAAAATTCTCGGGGCACTGCCCCGCCCCCCGGATAGGGGGGGCTGTCATCCCCCCGTGACCCCCCCCCACTACGCAATCGGCGCAATAAAGGGGGGGCTCCGCCCCCCCTCTAACCCCCCGGCTTACTACGTGGGCTAGTCGTGGAAAGAATATAACACAACCCAACAATGTCATTAAGAATTCTATGAGGAATTCAATTTTTTATATATACTATTGTTAAGATGCTTCGCCCCATAAGAACTTGGGAAGGTCTTGGTCATGTAGGCTCTAACACATTCTTCAATTGATCAGTGTTTCGTTTCAACCACACCATTTTGTCAAGGGTTGTAGGGAACTATTAGATCCCTCTTAATTATTGCTTCCTTGCAAAAAACTACAAGTTCTCTGGAAGTATATTCTCCACCAATATCATATCTTAGAGTTTTTATCTTCCTTTTTGTCAAGTTTTCTACTGCTTCCTTGAATTCTTGAAATTTCTCAAATACTTCATCATTGGATTTGAGAAGGTATATCCAAGTCTTTCTAGAGTGATCATCAATGAATGCTACATAGCATTGATGACCACCAAGTTACTTTTCTGCCATAGGTCCACAAACATCAAAATGTAGGAGATCCAAAATTTCCTTGGATCTTGTGTCACTGCTTGTAAAATGTTTCTTCACATTCTTACCAAGAGCACATACCTCACAGACTCCTTCATGATCTTCTTTTAGTTTAGGAATACTAGTCACCATATGATTCATGATGGCAATAATGAAGGTGACCATACCTTTTATGCCATAATTCACAAGGGTTAATACCTAAATGTAGTAGAGCTCCAGGAGGAGGTGTTAAAAGTCTATACAGCCTCCCCTCACAAATCCCAATAGTATTAGCATTTTCAATACAATATCCCTTAGCCCATACATTAACTTTTCCATCAACAAATGCAATAATTTCACCTATATCTTCTAAGCAAGAAATAGAGAGAAAATTCTTTTTAAAACCTGGAACATAGAGTATATTGTTGAGATGAATATTTCCACATGCTTCCATCTCCAAAGTGGTAGATCCAATTCCTTTGACCGAGTAGCTATTCTTGTCTCCTATTTCCACTGAGTGAGAAGAGCTTCCTTTTGATAGAGTCTTGAGTTGACCATGCTCCCCTATCATGTTCCTTGAAGCTCCACTATTAATGAACCGTGTACTATTGTCTTAAAATGAATCGGTAAGACAAGAATAAAAACTTCCATCCATGACTCCTTTAGATAGTTTGGAGCTGTAATTGATGATGCAACCTTTGATAGTTTCAAGGAGCCTCCTAATAGTCTTGAGAACTTTCTTCATATAGCTTTCCATTGGAGAGGGAGAGAGAAGAAAGACAATTTCTTCAAGAATGTCTTCTAATAAGAGTGCCAAAAAAAGTGATCCTCAAGTTGTCCTTCCTTCACCTTAGTTCTCAAACCATGTTGAGAAATAAAGATGTTTGTATAATAGGGTTGATTCTCTTACTTGATAATTACCTGTGAGTGTTTGTTTCCTTTTATTTCTTTTATTATGTCTTCTTCATCAAGAAATTACCAAAACATAAAGTGCATGAAGATCACAAAGAAAACAAGTAGGCTCCAAGCCAGGGAAAAACCCCACAAGGGGGGAAAACCCAAACAACTTCTCTACTTATAGAATTAGATCAAAGTGAGACATCCAAGACCCAACACCAAGACCTCCAAAAGGAACCAATTCAACCCTCCTTCAAATTCCTCCAACCAAACCAAGTCAACAAGAATCAAAGTTGGTCAAACCTCTTCAAGGTAGAAATTTCAGACTTGCAATTTCACATAGTTGCCCCAACACCTTCTCAAAAATAGAGTTTTGGCTTATAATTCGTAGAATAACCCCAAAAAATTCACACGTGTGGACAAAGACAAGAAAAAACTCAAATTTTCTTCCTTCCTTGGATTTTTCTCTCTCTTTCTTGGCCTTCACACTTCTTCTTCTTCTCTCTTGTTCAGAAATCAAATTGTGAGGGAGTGATCAAATGAGGTCGAAGTCTCTTCCTTTTATAGTCATCTAGGAGGTTGAATTGGGCCTCTTCAAGGCCAACTTGACAAGGTAGGGTGACTTGGTCTTGTGGGACAAAATGACTCTTTTTTACTCAAAAATAATATTTGTATTTTGTTACAAAATAGTCTAAATGGTACTTTGACACATGATCAATTTTCTTCTTGACTTAAGAAACCCCAGAAGCATGAAGAACATGCTTTGACTAGAAAAATAATAATAATAATAAATTTATTTTTCTTTTTTCATTTTTTCAAGAAATAAATAATGATATAAATACAATGATAATTATGAAGACCGAACCTAGTTACATTTTTCAACAGTTTGAAGGTTTTAATTATAGTGATAGTATTGTTACATTACAAAATTGACAGCCACAACATCATTACAAGAATGTTATTTTCATGATCGGTCCTTGTCATAATAGGAAAAAATGGCACATCCCCATTGAGAAATTTCTCTTCACATTATCATTATATCTATGAGCACATAGGCATTACAAAGATGATGGTATAGACATGAAAATTTGACAAATTTCTTGATTAACTCAAAAATAATCCATGTAGTTGAAAAGAGTTCTTTTTTTTAATAGCAATCATATGACAAATCTTTGACATAATGGTGAAAATCATAATTGTGTTGGCATGAAGACATGGTTATAAAATTTCATGTGATTGACATGGCAATGTTAGATACAAAAATATGTTTACAAGGTTGTTTTCCAAATTATTAAACACAGACCTTCCAGCCCCTGTGACATATTCACAAAGTGGTAGGTCATGTAAGTTATACAATGATATGAGCATCCACGGCACATATGTGGAATTAAATAGTTTCAAGTCCCATCACCAACTCTGGCCTCTAGAATTTTGGTGTTTGCAATCTATTTGCAATAGTCCCACCAGTGTTGTGAGAAAGAAATAGCCAACACAAATCTTTGGCAGGCATGGATGTAGGGGTTATTATAAAAAATGTGATGATATGAAGGCATACATGATCATAGTAACTAAGGTTTTAATATAATGTGTGCCCCACCAATGTTTGGAGACCCGAATCCAAAGTTTAGAATGGTGTCAAGCTACACCATCATGTGTCTTCCCCCATCCAAATTAAACAAACTTTGTAAATCCTGCGTTGTAAATATCATATAATTTTTATGAGGTTGTAAGCTGGAAAGATACAAAATGTATACCATCCTTGTGATAATAATATATGAGTCATTTAACATGAGGTATGTTGGTTGAATTAATGAGACACGATGTGTGATAACTCTGTCAAAGCCTGAGGAGCATGTCGGGACTCACAACTAAACATAGACAATTGGAAGGGAAGCTCTTAACTTTTGTATGATTTTGCTCTAGAAGAAAAACTTCACCTCAATATCTCTCTAGAACCCTCGTCCTCTACTCGTAATGGTTGAAGGTAGTTGTTGGAAACTAAATCAAGGGGAAGATAAAGCTTGTGGTCACAATATGAGAAGAATCTCATCTCAACTCTCACTAGTAAATGATTTTCCTTGTAAATATTGGAATTCTCATAATGCAAGCTTCTGTGATTCATAATTTATTTCAAAATTCTTCTAGATCAAATCATAGTATAGATTTACAAGTCAATGTGTTTTGAACCACTTATTGTGGTTCATCATTAGGACATAAATGGATTGTTGAAATAGAGGACTAATTTATAATAATTTTGATTGTTAGGATTAGTTGTTGCATCTCCTATATATATTAGTCCTCTATTTCAGCTATCCATTTATGTCCTAATGATGAACCAGAGTAAGTGGTTCAAAACGCGTCGACTTGTAAATCTATATCTGATTTGATCCAGAATATTTTTGATATAAAATATTGGACTTGTTTAATCTATTGAATATGATGCTCAAAGTTAATCATGTTTCATGTTGTTTCCCTTTCGTTATTCCCTCTGTCACTTTAGCATTATGTATGTCAGGGACTTTTTGTTTTTTCTCCCAAGCTCTTTAATGTGTAGACAATTTTCACCCCCTCATACACAGATAGCCCTATGACCCAATTCGAAGTTATATTGTTTTCTTTGTAGAAAAATTATTATACTGTGGAGGAAACTGCACCGTGACGCGCCCAAAGCCTTTGAATAAATTCCTGGATATGTAAATGACAACGTGGGTTCCGTGGATATAACCTACTACTCAGCACATCATGCTTTCGTCTCTTATGGGACTAAATTCAAATTATCATAACCCTCCTGAGTTACACCCTCAAACCATGACCAATCCATTAGTTTGTACTCCACCAAAGGATACCCTCCATGTGAACATGTTTGGTTCTTTGTGGGTTTTTGTTTCACTTATATAGCGCATGGCCATGGCTAATACAATACAAGCGATAATGCACAAATGACAAGCCTCCATTCATACTTCAATCACACAGTAATGATATATGACCTCACCAACCATCACGAAGGTATATTGAACTTAAACATGCCTTGCATACATCTAATTGTGTTAAAGTTATTAACTGTGTGTTGTGCATTAACCTCATGCCTCGATGTCATATACATATCAAGTATATTCTCTCAGCCACAGAAAGAAATGGCACAAATTATGTGAAATTATGCATGGTCAAGTTCAAAAGGTGTATGATCCTTTATTTTCTTGCATAGTTGATCTGAAAACTGGAGAGCATAAAAATTTCAATAAATTTTTTATAACTTGACAATAATGGATTGAGAAATTCAGTTACATATTTTTCACATAAACATGTAAATATCAACATAGAATTGCATAGAAAAGAACTTAGTCAAACATGAACATGAAGTATCAAGGCAAATATGATAATGGAGTTCACCCCCTCCACTAGGCTAGGTCTTTGGATTCACCTCCAAAGGTCAAATCGCTTTATTGTCTTTCTTCAAAAGAGGCTAAATGTATACAATGTTTTACAAAAAGGACTGAATCCCAAAACTGCCTTCTACTACAAAAGAGCTTTCAAGGCCAATACAATGCATACATACCTCATAAAGACATCCTCTCTTGAGCTCTCAAGGCCCTCAAAACAAAATCCTCTTCAACAAGCCCTCTAAAAGAAACCTCCCTCTTCCTCCTCTAAGAGTTTTTTTTTACGAGTACATAAGAGAATTTACAACTTTTTGAGATGCATAAGCAAAGGAGAGAATATATAATTACATCCACATTCCAAGGAGAGAATAAATCTCTTGATCCATAAAAAGAGGAACTTATGATATTCTTAAGGAGAAAATTTTTAAGATACACATATCAAAGATCTCATCCACGTTTTTAAGGGGAACAATCCCATGAAAATCTCAACTCCCCACTTGACATTAGGAATTTGCTTGTGAGGTGGATTCTCACACTTAATTCAATTTCCATTTTCCAAATTAAATGAAAAATACTTGTACAGCGAGTTTCATTGCACCCTCCCTCTAAGTCTGCTTTGACCTAGCTTTCCTCTACATTTTCTCCCTTGATGGCCCCTCCAAAGTCTGATCTAGAGAGAGCTCACTCTGCTCATATGGCCCCTCTTGATGTGGTTTCCCTTCCCTTCTCCAACCTCATCTCCTCGCTTGGGGCTCCCCATGAATGCCCGTATGTCTCCAAGTTTGTAAAGCAGCTTGATGATATACCTGAAATCAAACTACCTCCTACTATGGCTCACAGAGCCACCCTCTTTCTGGTTGAGCATGGCTTGGTAGGTCAATTTACTGGCCTTTGGCCATCTCCAAAAACAGTTCATAAATGGGTGGAAAGAAACTAGGCTGCAAAAACCCAAGATCAAATCTCAATTTGCTTTTGTGGCAAGGGATATTTCACCTTCTACTTCAAATCCAAGGAAGATCATGACATAATATTTAGAAATGGACCTTACTTCATGGATACAAGAGGCCTATACTTGAATAGATGGACTCCTAACTTTGATCTTGAACTAGATGTTCCTAATGCAATCCCGGTTTAGGTTTTCCCACCTCATCTTCCCCTCCACTACTAGGGAGACAACTTAGTAAGAGAACTAGGCAATGAAGTTGGAAAATACATAGACATAAGTGAGCCTAAAGAAAATATTCATGTATGTGCTCAAATATGCATGGAATTCGATCTGGGTAAGGGCCTTCTAGAGGTTGTGAAGATCAAGTTCGATAGTTGGACTACGAACAACTCCCCTTCAAATGCAAGTTATGTCATGAATATGGTCATTTTTCAAATAGATGTTGAAAATGAGTAACAGAGGAACCAGTCAAAACACAAGAACCCCGATGGGAAACAGTTAAATGTAAAAAATCAAGGAACAAATCTTAAAAATCGGCACCTCCTCCTCATTCTCGTACATATTCTTCGACTACTCCTCCGCCCTCCTCACCTTTTTCTCAACCTTTGGAATCTAATCCCTTTGCTTCCTTATCCCCCTTTGCCACTGACCTTCCTCCTGCTTGTGAAGAGGGTGTGCTGCAGCAGCTCATATTCGCTCCATCCCCCAACCTCCCCTCTCTTACTCCCCCTGCTTCTTCCCTTCTCATTCCCTCTCTCCCTCTAGTAGCCTCTCCATGTTCTCCATTGATCCTTCTCACCCCCTCCTTTGACAGGATTCTTACTAGAAACAAATCCAAAGAATCAATTTCCCCTCTAAATAATCATAAGAAATTTGGAAGAAAATCAAGTAAACAAATACGAGATGAAGCAACATAAAAAGACATGGCAATGGACACCTACATAGAAAAAGGAGTGGGGGTCAAGGACATGCAAAACTAGACAACAAGAGGCAAGGGATATTCCTCTCCTTCTTACAATAAATAATGAATTTGGTCTTCTGGAATTGTAGAGGGCTCGGGAACTTTTCCAAAGTAAATGCAGCAAAAGATATTATCAAATCTAAAAATCTTGAGTTCCTTCTACTTAAGGAGACCAAATTAACTGAGGAAGAAATGGTCTCAGTAATCCAAAAGAAAAATAAATTCGAAGGTGTAGCAATAAGTGCAAGAGGATCTTTGGGAGGAATTTGCATAATGTGGAATCAAATATCTTGGGACCTAATCAGTTCGCTCAAGGAAAATCATTGGGTCAAAATAGAAATAAGAAATAAAATATCATGAAAGAAAATAATTATCTTCAATATCTACACCCCATATCACTTCAAAGACTAGGAGCTATGTTGGAAATCCTTAGCAAATCAATTAGAATCAGAAGAAAATAGAAGTATAATAGTTGGGGGAGATTTCAACTTGGTCATGAATTCAGGGGAAAAAAGAGGAGGGGTCTTCTTACCTGATCTAAACAGAGATAAACTTGAAAGCACATAGTGGATCAAAAATTAATGGATGTTATTCCAAAGAACAATAAATTCACTTGGATCAACAAAAGAATAGGCTTAGGCAACATAAAGGAAAGACTAGATCATTTCCTAATCCATGTCAGACTCGTTTGAGTATTTGATCCAATGATATCAAAAACTCTTGCATCTGCAGCTTCTGATCACAAACTTTTTTCTTTAATATTTGGTGAATCCATAAACCTGGGCCCCCTTCCTTTCAGATACAACCCATTTTGGTCCACAATTGATGAGGTCCAGTAGCTGATCCACTCAACATGGAAATATAATATCAATGGATTGCCAAGATACATATAGGAAACCAAGCTAAAGATAATGTTAGGTCCCTATAATACTAGTGATGCCCCCATTAATATTGTAGTTGTATCTCTTATTAATATTGTTGTGCCCCTATTGTCGCCATATTGTTATTATTGTGCCCCATAGAATCCCTCTATTGTTATTTTTGTGCCTTTATATTATTATTGTTAGGTTGGCTTGGTTATATTGTGACCCCTTAGACTCCTATATATAGAAAGGAGGTTTTGTCATTTGAATCATCCAAGAATTGTTCATTTATGTAATGTAAAGGAGGTTGCCCCCTCGAAGAGGTTGAATTCTAAGGCTTTCAACTATCTTTTATATCTTTTTGTGAGTTGGTTTCACAACATTTGGTATCAGAGCTTTGGATTCTAGGGTTTCGCTGCTCCAAATAGGTCATCATGAAATTTTCACTATAACTTTTTTTTTGCGACGTTTCAGAAGAAAAAAAAAAAACCACATTTGAGACGAAATCGCACTGAACCTTGAGTCTAAATTTCAAA
This sequence comes from Pinus taeda, assembly GCA_000404065.3. Lineage (NCBI taxonomy): Eukaryota > Viridiplantae > Streptophyta > Pinopsida > Pinales > Pinaceae > Pinus > Pinus taeda. The sequence goes on along the minus strand of APFE030078187.1, from coordinate 128,402 downwards.
GCTTTTCGCGCTATATTCGCAGAGATATGATCTAAGGAAGTTGGTCTTTTTGTAGACTCCTGAATTACATTCCAAACAGGTGACCTAGGGAAAATCGTCATAACTTTCTCTCTGAGCATCAGATTGAAATTTTGTAAGAAGGTACAGAAAGAGGATGGACTTTAGTTTCTTGTATA
>APFE030078187.1:62542-96356 GCA_000404065.3 Pinus taeda | reverse complement strand
CCTAGTTGTAAAGATAAGTTTCCCTATAGGTTATGTGATTGGTCTGACACATCATTCACCTTTTTCTATTCTCGACAAATCCAAGGAGGAGTTTTGTCTATTCTAGATGAAACTATCATGCCTAACCACAGTGATTTCCTTTTCATCATACTCTCCTTTTCATCATACTGGGGGCATGCAAACCATTCTCATTTCCACTTTTCAATTTTTATTTTCATTTTTTAGTTTTTCCATTTTTCCAATTTTTAGTTTTGTCATTTCGAGCTTATATAAAAAATAAAAAATTGCAACCAAGCATGGTTCCCCCATGGTTCAAGCTTGTCAAAAATGAACCCACCTTCAATTAAATAACCTTTGTGATTCCCATTCTATCAGCCTTCTAAGCCTTAGTTGTGTACATCTCATCACCGCCATCCCTTTGACTGATCATACTCTTTCACTTGGTTTTTTACCCTTTTGAGGAACAATTGCGATGAGTGGTCTTCTTAGCCAACTGCTTCACAAAATTCACCATGTTTTGAGAAGTTCCAAATTCACCAAAACCAGTTGCTACCCTAGACACTACTCGTTGCTCAAAATTGAGTCTCCTTTAAACCTTTTTCAGACTTGTTAAATATGAAAAGATTGTCGAGAACCGGCCTTTCCAGCTCGTTAAAGTGATTGGAAAAGTCATCCCTCTTGTATTATTTTATCCTTTTTCAGACCCGAGGGATTATCTTACGAAAAAATTCAAGCGCTTTTCCTTTTCGGCTCGTTAAAGTGATCATAAAAGTCATTCCTTTTGTATTATTTTATCATTTTTTCAGACTTGAGGGATTATTTTATGAAAAAGAACTTTTGGAGTTTCCTTTTCGTCCCTTTTCAAACTGTCTAAACATGAAAAGGACTGAGTTATCCTTGTCGTTAAACTCGTTAAAAAAATAGTGACAAACTTGTCCATTCTAGACAAAGACGAAGTTTCACTGTCTCTAGACTTGTTAAAACATAGCGACAGGTTTTCCTGAAGGGCAAATTATAGAACAAGAATATGTTATCCTCCTCAAGCTTGACAAAAATAAAGAGGTACTGGTCAGCAATGACTAGGAAAAAGGGAAAAAAATTGAAGAATTTATGGTAGTAGGTCACTCTTGAACATGACACTTTCACTCCATCATCATGATTGAGTCGGGTTGGTTATTTTGTTCACTGGTCATCTCATCATTGGTCTTTCACACCATCCATGTTTTGGGGTAATGCTACCAATCCATCTCAGTGTTGCCGACATGTTCAAGAGAAGTCATTCAGTTGAGAAACCACAATCCAGTTAATGGCTCATCCACTGCAATACCTTCAACCTTCATTTTTCATGACCGCCATTCCTAAACCTTGTGTCATCATTCCATTTTCACCTCCAGAAATCATTTGCTTCATTTCATGTCGTAGATTTGGGATACATTAAGGCCCTCCTATGACGAGTCACTTCTTGTCAACATCAAATCATTATCTAAGAAGTTGGCTTAGAAACACCCCTTTCAGTGCTTTGAAGCTTGCGTGCATCAATGGCAAGTTTCCCACTTCCGGTGATAAGTTGACATCAATGGCCTTCAACCAAAAGATTTTGCGTGGTGTTTGACATCGAATCATATATTCACACCACATGAATTGTACTATAGTACCTTGAGGGTCATCATCATTATTGGTGATTCCTCTCGTGTATGTCTTTCCATGTTGGACTTCAGAGCATCTCTTCACATGGATTGACTTGTACGTCGAGTGAATATTGAACAAGTTTGAAGACACCGGATCTACTTTCATCCATCTGGGCTGTGATATATTCAGAGATATAAAAACATCAAATGTACAAAGATGTTGCATAGATGGTTATCCGAACCATGGATGATGACTCTACATCTAAAGAATCACCAGTTTGCATTTGCAGACGACTATCTGATTTATGTACATGAAATGAATTTATAAAGCTGAGCACGGGAATGCCTACCTTGGCTAGATCATGAAATTTATATTATGATGATGTATTGTATTGTAACTTATGTAGGTCACCTTCCAGATTGAAACCTCGGATCCTCATGATAAATCATTTCACCCGACATTAATATTTACAACTTCATGCTTTAGGGGGCAACTGTTATAGACATATTTGGTCACATCAACCCCAAACTTGTATGTCAATAAACTAGGACTCTTCAACCCTTAAAGGAGTTGTTTCATACCCTAAAAGAGCTTGGTAATCTGATTACATCATTCCCCAAAAGTTCCACCTGAGAAACCATCCAAAAATGGCCTAAACTGAACCATACTGACTACTCCACTGGCATAGTGCAATGCATACTGAGTGGTACACTACCCAATCTTGATGCATACTGATTAGGCCTTCTATAGCGTGCGATGGGTGAGGATGGAAAAATGTATGAGACAGTTTGCTAGGTGGTTGCTCATGGAATCTTCTAGAAACCTCTCCTATGCCACTTGCCTCTCTGAATTCGCCCACGGATGAGTAAGAGATCCAAGAAATCTCCAAGTGGAACCAATTGTAACAAGTGGAATGACACTAATAAAACCCCAGAGATGACTCACACCTTTGCACACATCTCTAAATGGATCCCTCATCTAAGAGATCTAGGGGCTGAAATATGGTGAATTGAAAGGAAGTGCTGATAGTTTGTAATTGAGGAAAGAACATTGTATTGTTGGTGTGATATTTCTATTTCATGAGGTGAAGAGGGATTGAAGTTGGGAGGATGATGCTGGATCAGACAAATGTGTTGTAATTCTCCCTTCTATTTAATAAAGTTCTTCAAGTTTTCTTCCATATGATTGTGCAATTGTGAATGTTATCATTTATGAATGCTATCATTTGTTCGTTATATATCTAATTCTATAATGTTTATGTTGTAATAAATCACGATGCTTTGACGGTTCTTTCTTGCTATACTTGTGCAGGTACTCTCCAAGCAGGATAAGTACGGAGAGGAGTTGCAAGCTCTGTTAAGGGGGAGAAGATCAGGCAAGAGATTAAGTGGAAGTTCCAGGTTGGTTCCTTTATCTTTCTCTTATCTGTTTCATTCAGCTGTTTTTTCTAGGGTAGCTGCCCAACCTAGAGGGCTAGTCGTTCAACAAGACACTAGTTTTCCCTGAAACAAGTAGAGAAGCAGGAAACGAGGCAGATGAAATCCTCCAAAGGTTGAGATTAAAATAGAGTTTCATGTGGATCAATGATCCCCACAACTTTATTTGTAATAGGAAACAGAAAAATAACCTATCTCCTTACATCCACCATAGGATCCCAGAAATTGAATAGTATGCTAATCAAACTGAATGGGTGGAAAACACATTAGTAGATCAAGATAGTACAGAGGTTTTCATTGACAATGTATTGATGGATTTAGATAGGAGGCTTGATGAACATTTATTTGTACAAGTACTTGGAGAAAATTCATCTCAAAGGCAGTCACAGGAACACAATGGACAGACTTCAGAGCAAGCAGGGCCATCAGGCCAACTAGGATCATCAGAGTAGGCAGAAGAGTTAGAGCTGCTTGAGATTTTAGAGGAGCTCAATCAAACATAAAAAAATATGAGCAATCCTCCCATTTTGTAGACTCATCTAAATGAGGAGAAAAATCCAAAAAGAAAAAAAGAGTAGGCCACTCTTTCCACCATACTTGTTAGTCAAACCTATGCTAAGAGGCAAAGGTTAAGTCCATTTTCTAAACAATAATACACTGAAGAAACAACAGGAAACACAGTGGCAGAAAGAACTCATATTGTGCATATTATCCCTTCAGGAGGTACACCATCTACCTCACGGTTCTAGGTATTACAAAGGCAAAAAAGCACAGAGGTATCTTCCTTCAGGGCTCCTTCTAGTCAGAACCAGGATATCAAAGAAAATTACAAAGAAATCAAGGCAAGGAACGAAAAACTAAAGGCTCAAACCTATACTCAGTATCTCAAAATGGCTCCAACGAACCAAAAAATGTTGATGTCAACCTTTGACATAAAGGAAGGCAAGATGCAGATGAGATTTCTGAAGCCAACTGTGCAACAACCAAAATCAATGGCTGACTATTTGAAAACTGATTTTGAAATTTTGGCAAAGGATATTCATCCTATTGACCAAATAGAGCTACATAAACAGAAAGGTGAAATGGTCTACTCCACGTTGACCAACAAAGAAATCACAACTCATCAACTACATAACTCACTGAATAACACATATACACAACTTCAATTGGAAAAGGCCTCTTCTCAGGCCAAAGACACCAGAATAAAGACTTTGGAAGACTTGGTCATAAAGTTGGGGCATGCTCCCAAGGATGTCAAAGAAGTAGAGCAATTAATAAAGAAGAAAAATGATGGCATAGCTACACTAAAGAAGCAGCTCAAGATTCCTCCTCTCCACCATCCTCAAATTGCTGAAGTTTTAGAAAAACAGAAGTAGGAAGAACTTATGGACCTAGTCCTTAAGTTGAATGATCAATTAAAGGAAACTGAGAAAGAATTAGAGAATTTAATATAGTCCAAGCAGAGTGAGTTGGCCACCACTCCTCAGACTACAATACCTATAGTTTCCACTATAGTACCCTCCACCCTGGTAGCTTCCTTGGCACCAACAATTCCAACAGTAACAACATTGCCAGTAGTTACTAGGTACTACTTCAGCCATAGGTACATCGACTAGTACAGGGATAACAACAGAAAAGGTAGATGATTTGGTTAATGCTATGGAACAAATGAGCATCCAGGCCATAGAACTCAAGAAACTCAGAGAGCAAGTCACAAGCCTAGAAACCATTTGTTCACCTGTAGAAATACAACACAAAGAAGAAACCCAAAAAAACCAAAGGATAGTAGAAAGAATAAGAATCCTTGAAAATTATTTGACTCTAGAAAAGACATTGGGAGACATCAAGGATATATTGTGGACCAATATCATTGATTCCACCAATGATATTTGGTCTTCCATTCAGGTTATTTTTGAGCAAATTGAATTAGTCAAAATAGCCATGGAAGCCATACAAAATACAAAGGAAGAACTGGGAGACAAGCTTAAGGAAGCAAATCAGTTGATAGATTTTTTGAATAGTAGAAACAGGTACCAAATGGATGAATTAGAAATTTAGGACAAAACAACAACTATTATTGAGATAAAGAAGGTTCTTACTAAAAGAAACCTGATGCTTAATTTGGAGAAAAGATGTCAAATCATTCAAGCAGACATTGACAGCTTCATGTTAAAATATGATATTTTGAAAGAGAAAGGACTTCCTAGTCATCTAGTCATACATGCCAAATTATCACAGGAAGATTACATTGAAAAACTGAGTAAATAGTCCAGGAAGCTAGGCTAGTTCTTCAGGAGTAAAAGCATTGCTTACAAGAAAAGTACTTTATGATGGCCTGGAGAATCTGTTCAATATAGAACATGAAGTGAAGCACTTGTTCACCAGCTAACCAAATTTTTCCAAATATATAGAAGATGATGAAATCTGCAAGAAAATGATCAGAATAAAACTACCAAATAGTGAATGGTGGACCAGTTTGACATATTTACTATAAACTTACTATAGTAAAACTATGAGGTAAAATGTGTTTGTCATGGTAAAAATAGGTAATACAGGATTAATCAGCACAGGTAAGGAGTATCAGTAGGTTAAAGATAAGAGTGAATCTAGCACATAACTAATAAGGAAACTACAAGAGCCGAATCCAAATTCTGGCAGCCAGCACATTCACAAATAAAGGGACAGCAAGCAAACAATTTTCCATCTGTCTCTATGTTCGTGTTGAAGATATTTTTTGTTTCCTAGAACAATTCTCATATAGTTATGAGATACTTTTGTATTAAATTTTGTATAAATACTTCACAAGTTAAAGTAATTAGGTGTGGATTAAAAATCATTTCTGGAGACATTTTGTTTTAAGCTAAGGAGCTATTGTACTCAAGACTAGACTAGTTTACTGGATTATGAAATAACGCTGAGGACATTTCACTCGATTCTTGTGCACAGTTGGAATAGATAAGTATCATTTTCTCATGTTTAAATACTATATTCTCTTTATGTTATGAAATATTCATATGTGTTTCTTATAAAATCTTAAAAGAAAACAAGGAATGATATCATCAGAATTAGCTTAAGTGCTCTTTGTTTTAACTGTTTACTTTATTTATGTTTTCTACCAAACTGCCTTGGTCTGGGGATTCTTAATTTCCCCCTTAATTCTGTAATTTATCCCCCCTTTGGCCCATAGTAAAATATTCTTCATTGCCTTTTGCTACAGGCCATCCTTCCATTCTTCATCCAAATCCTAGTTAAGGATTCTTCATTGCCCTTGGCCCTACTTAGGACTTTCCATTCATTGAAACCTTCAGATTTATTCTTTTTGTGCTAGTCTACCCTGTGGACTCTTACCTTAGTGATAGATCAAATCCAGTTAAAATTTTCTTGATTGACTCCATAGCCTAATGGCCTAAATATTTTCTTTGCCAATCTATCTTCCTAATTCCACCACCCAATCAAAATAGATAACCCTGGACATTAATAACTAGCCTAAAATCTTATTTAAACAAAGTTAAATCTTAAAGAGAGAGCCCTCTTTGGACATAGGTTGGCTAGAACCTGAGTCTAAAATATTGGTTGTGGTTACCTTGGGCCATTCCTTCTTTGATAACTTCTAAGGAAAAATCCTGAGTGATAACATAATGGCGACCATACTGGGAATTCAAAACCCTTAGTTTCAATAAACCTTTGAGGAATTCAAATTTTTATTCATAAGCATCTTAAATGGTTATTAGAAGTTACTTCCAAAAATTCATAAAAATTTAAAACAATCACAAAATGCTCAAAATCTAGCTTCAGGGAGAACTCATTATACCAGGGCCAACCCTGATCCAAATCCTCCCCCTGTATTTGAAAATCCCAACCTGATTTCGAGAATAATCAAAAGACAAGAAATTTCAGTAAGCCCTAGACTTGTTTTTAGATCCAATTCATACCCTGCTGAGTGGTTATTCCTTCAATACATCCATTTTGACGAGTATTTTGGTCTCTCTCTATTTAGAACCACATCATATAGTGAACTTCTATACCTAGTCCCAGATCGATAATTCATCGAAGAACTTGAAATTAAATGAGCCAACTTGTTAATTGATCGAAATCTACTGAACTTCCCTCTATCTTCCCTTACCACTGATAGACTCCCCGAACTTTCTGAAACAGCTTCAACATCTTTTAGCTCACTATCATTTCCCTACACATCTGAAGATCATCCCTCATCTCCATTCATACCTTCACTCCCCCATCAGCGTATCACTACCCCTCAAACACCTATTACCCCTATTACACCAACTCCCCTTCTTGTCCCAAATCCCCCAGTTACCCCAAGACCTGTTCTTAATCCTGTACATCTTAGAGCAATGACACTCATATATGCCCCCCTTGTAACACCTTCCCCTCAAGGTGCATTACCAGTAGATTATCAAAGTAAAATTAGCTCATTTGATGCCACTGGAACATACACAACACAACAACACATTAAGAAGATGACAAATTATTTTGAACTGCATGAGATTGACATAGGAGATGTCCAAATGAGAATCTTTGTCCAAAGTTTAGCTGGAGAAGTGAGAACATGGCTTGGATCTTTGCCCCTCAAAGCATAGATGGTTTAGAACTCCTTTACCAATAGTTCTTAAATAGGTGGGAGAAAAAGAATAATTGCCTTCAAATTCTATATGAATATGAAAACCTTAAAAGGGGACCAAACGAAACTATTCAAGACTATTGTACCAAGTTTAACAACGTGTATAATGCAATCCCACTTGACCATAGACCTCCACCTGGTTTAGCCCTAATTAAATTTCCAGATGGATTTGACATAGATATGGATTTTCAACTTAGAGAAAGGAACCCCCCCACACTTGAAGATATGCAAAGTGTAGCTATTAGCGTAGAAGCTAATTTGCTATCCCAAAGGGCTAGAGTTAGAAATGAGAGAAGAACACCTTTGAAAGATGAATCTTCACCCTTTGATCAGAAAATGGTTGTTTACCTAAAGGAATGGAAAGTTTGATGGATAGAATAGAATTCATTGAAAAGAAACCTCATTGGGATAACCAAGAGGCTAATCTAGTAAGGAATCCAAACTTTAGGAAAAACTAGAAGCAAAACACTGGTAAAAATGGAGCTGATCAAAACATTAGGCCACCTTTCCAAGAAAATTATGTTGAAACTTCCCACCAAGAAGACCCTGAGATAGACACTCAGATCAACCTTATGGGTTTAGATAATGAAGAAACTGTTTTTCTAACTCAGGATGATCAACAATTATACACGCTTCAACAGTTATAGACCCAAATGGGAGAATCTTTCAAGTATAAGCAAGGGTATGACTCTGCTATTTTCAAGGTTCATAAACAGTACAACTTAAGAACCAAAAATAGCACTGATGTTCCTAATCAGAATAAAAATGTAATACCTAACTAGCCTAAAAAACTAAAAGCTACAAATCAAAATCCTGAAGTTACAAAAACCTTAAAAATAATTTCTAGACCAAATCAAAATCCTCCTAGTCCCACCATTGAAGATGTAATAGATAACCAACCTTCTAATGAGTAGCCTTCCACTTTAGTCCCCCTCAAAGGAATAGTGGAACAACCCCTAGAAATCATATTAGAAAATCTAATTGAAAACAATCCAAATGATGAAGAATAAAATACTACTCAGAACTTTGGCTCTAAAATTTCAAATGTTCAAGCAGATAAATCCCCTTTGCCTTTCAATTTGCAAGCAGAGGTAGCTAAGCTTTAAATCTTAGTGCCTCTGATAGAATTGGTTAAACATGAAACTTACAGATCTCAAATTAGTAAATATTTAAACTTCCGTGAGAACGAAGACTCTGTGAATCTATTTGATGACCAACCTGAGTTACTTTTCAGACCATATGTTAATGGAAAGCTAGTTGAAGGATGGATACCACCATTCTACATCAGTCTTAACATCCACGATAAAATCCTACATAATGCCATGCTTGACTCTGGGGCCTCACATAATCTTATGCCCAAATCTATAATGGAAAATCTTAACTTGGATATCACTAGGCCTTATAAGGATCTCTTTTCCTTTGATTCAAGCCAAGTTAAATGCTTAGGTCTCATAAAACATTTGTGTGTCTCCCTACTTCAATACCTTTCCAAGACCATACTTATGGGCATAGTTGTTGCTAACATACCATCCAAATATGGCATGTTGTTGTCTAGATCTTGGGTCGCCAAACTCTAGGGATCTCTTACCCTAGACATGTTCTATGCTACCATATTAGTCTTTGGAGACCCCAAGAAGCTATATAGAGAGACTTTGATGAAGTATGTAGTGAGTTCCCAGGAGAGACCTCAGAATTTTCCCATATTTTTAGTACATTTTGATATTGATTCCTTCATACTTTACAACGATGAAAATAATCAAGAAGACACTTCAAGTAGTATAATTGCAGAATCAAAAGAAATTGAAATATTAAAGGAAAATCAAAATGTCCAATTTCATGAAACATCAGATAAAAAAGATGATCTAGATAACTCATTCAAGAAGGATTCCACTACCCTAGATGAAAATTATGAGCATGAATCTTGTGGAATCTTGAATTTGATGGGTCAGTCAACAAATTACGTGTATGGATTTATAACTTAGAAAATGATCATGCAGAAGGCCATGCCTGCAGATTGAACTTTAAATGTACAAAAAACATGGCTAAATATGAAGCACTTATGTTAGGTCTAAAACTTGTTAAAAGGTTAGGAGCCATCAGAGTCTCTATCATGGGAGATTCTGAGTTAGTGATCAAACAAATTAAAGTTGTTTATATGACTAAGGATCCTAGGCTAGGATTTTATAGAGGAATGGTGATAGAAACACTAAATACCTTTTTAGAAACCAAACTTGTTGTTATTCCAAGAAAACACAACATGCAAGCTCATAGCTTAGCCATGTTTGCTAATACTTGTAAGTTTCCCTTTTAGCCCAACCATCAGTACACAGCTGAGGTTAGGCATAGACCTACTATTCCCAACAACTTAAAGAACTGGCAAGTGTTTGATAATGATCAGCAAATTAGCCATTTTCTAACTTTAGATGAGGAATTTTTGAATAGTAACATAGACACAGATATAACAGTAGAGTTGGTGGTTCTGACAAAGTAGAAATTAACAAACTAGAAGATGATAAGATAGATAGATTTCATCCTAAAAAGTTTACTAAATCAAATATTCTAAACCTAAAACAGATGGAAATAGATGAAGTCATTAATGAAGAAACTGAATTCATAAACCTTAAAGATAATTTTCTACCCAAAGGATTAACTCCTTTGGAGGACTGATTCGATTCAATTGATATTCCCAAAAAGCCTGAAATGGAACCCTTGAAATTAGATCTGAAGAAAATCCGAAATTGATAAAACTGTCAAAATCGTTACCTCCCAATGAAAAACTGAAATATATGGAACTACTAAAGGAATTATGGGATGCTTTTGCCTGGAGTTATGAGGACTTGTAATCCTATGATACTAGCATAATATAACACAATATTCCCTTAAAAGAAGATCAAAAGCCCTTTAGACAGAAACATAGAACAATCAACCCTGTTCTATTGCCTTCTATTGAAAAGGAGATCAAAAGAATGTACGAAGTTGGAATTATTGCACCTATCAGGTTCTCAGACTGGGTTTCCAATTTGGTACCCACAAGAAAGAAAACTGGCGAAATTAGGTCGTGTGTTGACCTTAGAAATCTGAATAAAGTTTCACTTAAGGATAACTATCCTCTTCCGAAAATGGATCACATACTACAGAGGGTAGTAGGTTCCTCCAAAATCTCACTGCTAGATGGGTTCTCTGGTTATAACCAAATCCTAGTCCACCCAGATGATCAAGCAAAGAATACATTCACAACTCCATGGGGCACTTTCATGTATTTGAAAATGCCATTTGGGTTAAGAAATGCAGGGGCCACCTTTCAAAGAGCAATGGAAATAGCCTTTCTCAAAGAAATCCATGACTTCTTGGTAATATACCTTGATGACCTCACAATATTCTCTAAATTAGATCAACAACACCTGGATCAACTTAGACAGGTCTTTACTAAATGTAGGAAATATGAAATTTCTCTGAATCCTAAAAAATCTCTATTTGGGTTGGAAGAAGGGAAATTGTTAGGCCACATTATCTCCAAAGATGGTATCAAGATTGACCTAAGAAGAATTGAAGCTATTTTGTAGATACCACATCCCAGGAACATCAAAGAACTTCAAGCATTTTTAGGTAAAATGAACTTTTTGAGGAGATTTATCTCTAATTTAGCTGAATTAATTAGATTATTAAATAACATGTTAAAGAAAGATTCAACTATTAAATGTACTCTAGAGGCTAAAAATTCATTTGAAGATATAAAGCTAGCCTTAACACAAACTCCAGTCCTCATCAGTCCAATGTTTGATAGGGAATTTATCATATTTTATTTTTGCTTTTGAACACACGATTGTTGTAGTCCTTTTGCAAGAAAATAATCAGGGTTTTGAACAACCAATAGCCTTGTTTAGTAAATCCCTAAGAGATGCACCTTTAAATTATAACATAATGGAGAAACAAGCTTTTTCTCTGGTTAAAGCCATAAAATATTTTAGAGTTTACATCTTATACTCTCATATAGTAGCATATGTTCCCAATGTTGTAGTTAAGGACATTCTAACACAAGATGGACCTGACGGAAAAAGGGGAAAGTGGATAGCTACAATATTAGAGTATGATTTAGAAATTAAACATACCAAATTGATCAATGGCCAAGGTTTGGCTAAGCTAATGGCTGAATCAAACTATCAAGCCCTAGACATAAACTTCATTGCAGAACTGGATAAAAAAGAGAAGATGGCAACTCCATAGATCAACCAAGCCTTCATAGACTCACCATGGTATGATGACATAATATATGTTCTACAAAACCTTCAAGATCCTTTAGAGCTATCCAAGACTAAAAGTAGGTTCTTAAAGATGAAATATTTAAAGTTTTTCATAATTGATAATACCTTATTTTGGAAAAATCATGAAGGCATATTGTTGAATTGTTTATTAAAGGAGGAATTTGATAAAATTTTGGAAGAGTTTCATGCAGGTGACTGTGTGGGACATCTCTATTAGAAGACAATAGCTAATAAGATCATGAGGGCTAGATTTTACTGGCACACTCTATTTGCTGATGTGAAAAAATTTGTAACCTCATGCCACAAATGTCAAATTTTTGAAGGGAAAAGAAAATTACTGCCATTACCTTTGAAACCTATATCAACTGAAACACCATTTCAGTAGTGGTGTCTTGACTTCATTGGTGAAATTCATCCCCCTTGGTCTGCCCAACATAGATGGATCTTAACTGCCACATATTATTTTACAAAGTGGATAGAAGCCATACCCTCATGACAAGCCACTGATAATGTCATAATAGGGTTTCTTGAGACCAAAATTCTATCCAAATTCGGTTGTCCCACCAAAATCATCACAGATAATGCTACAACTTTCAATTCAAGAAGGATGATTTATTTTTGCAACAGATATCACATAACCCTTGGTCATTCCACAACCTACTATCAACAGGGGAATCGACTTGCAAAATATTGCAATAAATGCTTAGTAAACATCATCAAAAAACTATTGGAAGACAATAAGAAGACCTGGAATAAGAAACTAGTGAATGCTTTGTGGGTAGATAGAGTGACCACAAAGAAATCTATTGGCACCAGTCCTTATCAGCTAGTCTATGGAATGGAGGTTATTTTTCCATCTTCTTTGGGAACTCTAGTGATGAAATTACTCCAAGAAGCACAAGTTGAGCCCAATGATATTCAAAGAAGGATGAACCAGACTATTCATTTGTAGCAAACCAGAGAACAAGTCTACATCAGATCCCAAGTGGTGCAGGAGAAAATTAATAAATCATTTGATAAGAGAACCAAGGTAGAAGATATCTATATAAGAGATAAAGTACTGAAATGGGACTCAAGAAGGGAAGATAAAGGGAAACATGGAAATTTTGACTTCTTGTGGAAAGGTCCTTACATTATTTATGCTTTCAGAGGTAATAATGCTTATTTTCTCAAAGAATTGGATGGTCCAAAAGTAGAAGGAGGACCAGTCAATGGTCGAATGCTTAAGCCATACATAGATCCTAGTCACTAAAACCACTAGTCACTTGTACATACTATATCCTTCATAAAGTTCAGTGCGGATTGGATGGTAACTTTGGAGTTGAAGCTCGAAGAGAAGGCCCTAAGCTTTAAATTTTTATTGTCAATAAATATCAATAAAGCAACAAAGTAAAAAGGAAAGTTGCAGAGTAAAACCATAGAAATTCAGAAGGCCATTGATCTGCTAGTTCTTGACATTTCACTAGGAAATGCCATCCCTGAGTAGAGCCACTATTATGTTTCTATACCAATAGGTGTCATAATTTTTGAATGGATGAGGTCAAAACTGTAATATGTACATACCTTTTCTTTCTGCAAATTTATTCCATATTCAAAAAATTAAAATTAAAAATAAAAATAAAAAACGTAAAGAGGGTATGTCCTAAAAGATAAATCAAAGGACAAAAAGAATTAAAAAAGGTAAAAAAAAATTGAAAAAATAAACCCCAAAGAATAGGAAAAAGACCATGAAAGTGTGCAAGTCCAAATGCCACTACTATTTTATTTTTTGTACAATAATGATTGTGCGTGTTAGGTTCCTATACTAATAGGTTTCATATATCATGATTGACTTGGTTTAGCTATGAAATATGTACATAACTTTGCTTTCCCCAAATGTTTTCCATATTTGTAAAAAATCAAAAAATAAAAAAATGTAAAGAGGGTATGTCCTAGAAAAAGAATAAAAAGACAAAATGAATGAAGAAAAGGTCAAAAAATGAAAGAAAATGAACCCCAAAGAAAAAAGGAAAAAGACCATGAAAGTGTGCAAGTCCAAATGCCACTGCTATTTTACTTTTTGTATAAGAAATATTGTGTGCAACTTGTCACCTATGCCACAATCTATGAGTAATCAAACAGTTTAAGCCTGGCTAGTTCATATTTTCAATTTCATGTTTTATAGATAGAGAATAAAGATCTGTCCAAACCGTTTAATCTTGGCAGATAAGTAGATAGGTAGAGTGAATAAAAGGAGCTCAACAGTTTAATCTAAGCCCTTGGATGTAATAAGTGTAGACTTAGACTGCTATTTGTAAAAGAAAGGAAAGTGTGAAAAGGGTTTTCCAATTTAAGTGCACCCTTATAAAGAAGTAAAAATTCTAGGGTAAGTAGGAAGGGTAAGTAGATGATTGGTTGCAGAACAAATGTGTGATGAATGGTTAAGTTTAATGCTTAAATCTTTTTCTTTCATCACTTGGAAAAAGCACAACTCACATTAAATATAGCACATCAAGGAACCAAAGTCAAATTAATTAACTTCCTTACTCCATTTTCCCTAAGAATTCACTAATTTCCCCTAAGTGCTAAGGGTACCTATAAACAAGTTAGAGGGGCTCAGAGCATTTCTCTAACTTTTGGAGGGACCGTACCCTCAGCCCAATAATTCAAAATACCTAAAGTACTTAAATCCCCTTCGTTAGTATTTACCCCTCCATAAAATTATTCATTCCCTTCATAAGGCTTTTCCTAAGTAAAACCCTATTTTACTTAGGAAAATTAAAACATTCCCTATACAAAAACCCTCATGCTCTATTAGCCTAAGTTATGAATGTTGTATGATGAAAATTCTTTCGGAAACATTTAACTTCACGCATTTCATATCCTACAAGGTCATATTAACTTTGACTCATATTATTATGCAATTCCCAAATAAAATGACAGTACCCACGCCCGTATTATTATACTATACAAAACCCAACCTTTTACATATCCCGTCTCAATGGTTAAATATAACCATAAATCAAATAAAAAATGGTATTAATTAGCTAATTTGTAGTTAATTAAGAACCGTACCTCCCCGCCAAGCTAATGAGAATTAATTAAGTCATCAAGATTAATTAATAACTCATCAAACAATCAAATCGACACCGATATGATTAAGTCTTTTAATTAATGTCGGGCCCACCCCTGTTATACATCAGTCATGTCATTACCCCGACTATCGTCCGATCAGATCCTTTAGATCCAACGACCCTTGCTTATATCACGTGGGCCTTTTGGTCGAACTTTAGCGTGTGATGTGAGTGGTTTTGTGAACAGTGCCGATGCTACGTGTCAAGCAATGTATGGAATTGCACGACCCTCCTCCAAAACCATTGACCTCCCAAAAGCAGTGCAATGAAATCTGCTTACTGCCCTTGCTTCCCACACTCTGCGTATGACAAATTTTCCATTTTTCATTCAAAGTTTACCTACGAATATCAACCATTTACCTGTTTAAACACAAAACCCCCTGTTTTGCTCATTTTCACCTAATTGTGCAGTAAAACCCTATGTAACCCATTTGCACCACCTAAAGCCTCTGTTAGCTGATTCAAGCATGGTTTACCTCCCGAAAAGTGTTATGGACTCACTCCATAGACCTTGCAAGCTCAAATGAAACCCTTTCGACCTCCCCTGCAAATTAATTCTTTCTTAATAGTTTGTTTTGTTTTACAGGTGATCAGAAGACCAGAACCTTGGATAAACAAGTCTTAATACTTCTCATAAGACCTGTTTACTCCAAGATTGTTATCAAATCTATTTAAATAGAGATGGAAGATAAAACATACAGTAAAAAGACAAGCAAAGGAAACATGAAATTAAATGATTTACTATTAAAACAGACAGTAAAAACCTAAATTACACATTGAAGGTAAAAAGACACAATAAATAATAGTCAAAGTGTATCAGGATTAAAGAGTATTAGATTGAAGACCAAGTCATGTAAATCAGCTTGCATGAAGATAAATAGCAGGGAAGACAATTACAAAATAGAGCATAAAAATTCATGTTAAAGTGAAGACAGATGAAAAAACAGAGTGGTAAAAGTAATGGTAAAAGTAAAACAGTAAAAGTAAACTTGGATGCAATAAGGTTAAGCATAGATGAAAATACTTTCACCAGAAACAATGAAGTTTATCCTAAGTAAAAGTGAAAAACAATTAAAAGAATTTTAAGGTTAAAAGATGAAATCAGAGCAAAAATGGGACATTCTTCAGAAATTTCCTGTTTAAGTCATAGTTTTGCAGAACCTATTGTGGCCAATCTAAGAAGTATTTTGAGAAACCGAAGGATGTTTTGTCCCTAACAAGCCTGTTATCTCAAAATCAAGCCCTGGAAGGCTGCAGACCAGGAAGACTTCAAGTAACTATTTCAAACCAATCTTTTAGCTAAGGCTTAGCCTCCTTAGACTAAGAGGGCTCTCTCAAAGGATTAAAGGTTTTATGATTATGATTAAGATGGCTAACTCTTTGTGAAACAAATATGAATGAGGCTGGTGAAATAAAAATTAACAAGCATCCATTGGGCTTATGGAGTCATATGTCATTTAGAATTAACAGTAGAATTAGCTTTGCAATGACAGCAAGGTATTCACATTTCAATATAAACAGAGTACATCAAACACAACAAGACAACCTATGAGTATATGAAGGAAATTAGAACACTGCAAGTGATTTCTAAGTAATCAAAAACTCATAATACTGTAGACAACATGAAAAGGCAGCAAGAGAAATTCATACATTGAAGTCTCTATGATTCTTGAGCAGCAGAAGCCAATATTGTATTACCAAAAGAAACAAAGTCTTTACATAAGCTTAACAACATAGCTTTTTTACATAAACTTCCAACCCTTATTATATTGCTCTTTCTCCTATTTATAGAGCTCTTCTTCCTGATTGAGATTCCTCCTCCAACATGAGGGGAACTCGAAATCTACTTCTAATGACACCTATTCAACTTTTAACTGCCTATTAAATGTAACAAACTTCAACTAGACTTTCTAGAGATCTAAATCAAGTAGGATTCTAACACCATGTTATGCTAATAATAGCCTTGATTACAATGGTTCTCATTCTTTGGCATCTGGTCCCTTTTGTAGTTTGGCTATGATGGATGTTCAAGGCTCCATGTTGGTCTTCCATGCCACATCTTCTCCACTGTCCTGAAACATAGGAAACTACCCTTGCTCATTGGTCCTTAGTTTGCCTTATAATTTTCGAATCCACAGAAGCATGTCCTTCATCTTTGATTATCCAAAATGTGACAGATGACCATGTCCTTGATGTGCTATCCACCTCCTTTATATTTAAAGGCAAAAATTCCTTCAAGCTGTTTTGACATATTTTGAACTGTGGTAAATGTGCTCACTTTATGACAAGAACTTAAAGTTGGACCCGAATCCATATTTTCTCCACCTGCCTTAACCTGGTTGAATTTTGAAGCTTTAGATGATGCCTTGTATATATTCACCTTTCAAAATTTCCCGCTTATGTTTCAAAACTGGTTGATTGATATTGGATTATTTAGCTTCAGCAGTTTCGTAGCACACTATGAAACTATTGAGTTGTTTCAAAAATCACAGTTTCAACCCAAAACTTTGCTATTTGAGCACTTTGCTGTTAAAAAATTATTGCAGTGGTTTCAAGACCTTCCAAAATTGAATGGGAATGTTTGGAAATATTATATTAAGCAAAATTATCAAAACTTTGAAATATCTCCTTACTTGAAGTGGGTTCTCTTTATGGAGATCCTTTTTGCTAGAACAATTAAATCTTTAAGTCTTCAACTTGTTTTCTCAGTACTTTGATCCCAGACCTGAGGTTTATATTGACCTTTCTGATAAATTGAGCTTCTTTTATTGCAGGAGTAGTCCAGCTACGTAATTGAACATTAAAGTCAACCACTTCAGGAACTTTAAAAGTTTGATCTTCCCATCGAGCTTGCATTTGGTTAAAATAAGCATCCTTAGCTACAAATTTCCTAGCAGCTTTCTTTAATCTAGCAATCTCAAAATTGGCAGATTCCAATCTTCTTTTCAAGTTTTCCACATTGCCTTCTTTTTGAGTGGCAACTGTTTTTCCTTTATCCTTTCTTCCATGAGGCCATGTCTTCTCCCTTGTTTCATCTGCCCTTTGCAACACCTCTTGTACCTATTTGAACTTCCTTGTTATGGGTCTCCTGGGTTTGAAAACAAATTGTTCAGCTTGATCATCAAACTTAAGTTTCTTTGAGGCTTTGACCTTCTTAGCCTTCTCTTTTCCTGATTGTATCAAATTAGCTTGAACTAGTGGGGACTCCTCAACGTCAATTGCTTGCAATAAATCATTTAAATATCCATTGAAAACAAGACTTTCTTCAATAGCCACTGACTTACCCTTTTCTTTTGCCACCTAGCTCCTCATTCTTATTCTTTGAACTCCTTCACCTATGCTTGATTCATGTACAGTTTCCTTATCCTGAATTTTCTCTTTAAGGGATTGTTGGGGTGTATCCTGAATAATTAGTGGCTTGGTGGATTCCCTTACTTGCTTTCTTGCCTTTAACTTTGAAAACCTCTTGGCTCTTGTTTCTGCTTGAGGACTTGTTGTTGAAAGATCTTTTGCAGCTAGAGGGTTGAGACCGGTCTTGCTCTTGAAACTAGCCATGAATATAAATGTGTCCCAGTCTCTACCTACCCTTTAAATTTCATGCAAAACAAGTAACTTAATCAGGCCATGGTGAAACAAAGAAGTCTCACAATCCTCTTTTCTTAATTTCACCTTGTCACACATTTTACTCAAACTGCTGAATAAGTAAAAAGGTATATCAATAGATGCCTTCCCTGTAAAATGCAATAGAAGTTTGAAATGGTATGAATACACCTTATTATATCTTCCTTCACAGGTCATGTATTTCTGTATACAGGTGAGCAATTGTGCGTAGGACTCTTTTACAAAGCTCCTAGGAACAGACTTGCTCAAATCTGAGTTAACGAATTCCTTCTTCAGAAACTCTTTGCATGGTTTCATGTCAAATTTGAAATTCTTGAACCAATTTTCTTGCCCTCTTGGAATATTTGTAACTGTGGATATCATGTCTGGTGAGACCTGCAATTCCATCATACCAACCTTTGAGCTTAATCCTGTAAAATTCAGTGCAAATTCTTTAGTCACTTGTGCATGACCTCCTTGTGGCTTCTTACAAAAGGTCCAACATCCAGCTTGTTTAAATGCCTTCTCAACCTCTCCATTCTTCAATGTTGTATCCAAACCTTCAGGCTCGTTTCTCAGACATTTGCCTTATTTGTGTTCTTTCCTTTCTACTGATCCCTCCATGAAGTTTCACTGACCTGTAGGCAGGGAATGCTAACGTTGTTCAAACTGCAAACTCTGCCTCTCTTGTTGCCTCACCTGATTTGCTGCCTCACTTGATGACAATGTTTTTTTTTTCTTTTAAAATTGAAATCTTGCAGATTTTGTTTGTTTAAATTGAAATCTTATAGATTCGTTACTCATGCAAGGCTTACAATCATCATTAAAATTTGTGCATAGGTGGCTTTCCTTGGAACTTGTATTTCGTGTGTATCAACGTACCTAATGGTTGTGATAATGGAGATAGGTGGTTGGACGTGATATGTGGAGTACATGAACTAACAAAGAATGAAGCAACCATAGATTAACTTAGCAGATTTGACATTTGGGAAAGATTCGCTGCGGAATGCATGAATCTCTGATTTCACAGCGCGGTCAACATAAATTTTGAATGATGTGTTGCAAAATCACCTAATAACGTATTGCACTGCAAAAACACCTAATGGGCTTTTACGCTGCGAAACTACTAAACAGAGTTAATATGCTGCAAAAACACTTCACAAAGGTTACATGCGCTACACAATCACCTAAAAGGCTTTGTGGTAGATAATTATTTTTAAAACAAAGTGACACATGACTATGAGATCGGTGATGAATGAGGGTGACCAGTGATAAATAAGAATGCATGCTTGACTCACAACCTCCTAAGACTCAGACTCTAAGGAAAAATGAAATCTAACTTAGACTAACACTGACATTTATCATCAAGCTAATATGAGAAATTTTGGCATTAGATTTCTTAAGTGATAATAGTGGCTCCACTTGGGATAGTGTGCTCCTATAGTACACTAAGAACTCGCAGGTCCAGTGCTTTGTCCATTTTATGAAAACATAGATTTGTTTGAAGAGCATCCCTTTCCAACTTCTTGGGCCTTCACCTCGGGCTTGAGCTTTCTGTTCAGATTGTCATTATTTGCAACAAAAGAAAAACTGATAAAACGGGTATATACAATCTTGTGAGAAACCGACAGAATTTTGATCAATAATAATGCTTTAGGAACCTTCCATTGACAGGTCCTCCAGCATATGGCTTTCCATCAATCTCTTGCAGAATGTAAGTATTATTTCCATGAAAAGCAGAAATTTGATATGGCCCTTTCCACAAATTTTCAAATTTACCATGCTTACCTTTATCTTCAATTCTAGCTTCCCATTTCAATACGTTATCATGGATCTGAAATGTAACTTCTTTGATATTTTTATGAAATTCTCTCTTGATTCTGTTCTGATTTTGTTGATGACTGTCAAACACCTCATTTCTTTTCTCCTACAAGGCTATCAGCTGATTGATTCTTCTTTGTACAACATTTGGTTCCTCCTCTAATCCTTGAATCAGCTTCATCACAGGCACTCCAAGGGATGTTGGAAATATGGCTTCAGCACCGTATACTAGCTCATATGGTGACATTCCAATGGATCTCTTTGTACAAATCCGGTCAGCCCACAAAGCATACTTTAATTTCAAATGCCAAGCTTTCTTATTTTCTTGCAGCAGCTTCTTGATGATTCTTACAAGGCTCTTGTTTGATGATTCAGCAAGGCCATTTCCTTGCGGATAATAAGCAATGGAATGTCCAAGAGAAATGTCATACTGATGGCAAAAATTAATCATTTTCTTGGACTTAAAATCTTGAGCGTTGTCAGTTATAATCTTCATTTGACAACCAAATCTTGATAATATATTATTTTCTAAAAAAGAGATAATCAGTGGCTGTAAGAATCTAGCGGTGATGACCTGATGAAGGAGGATGGATTTCCCCTATAAAATCTAATCCCCATTGCTGGAAAGGCGCTTCAACATATATAGGAACCAAGGGCAGTGGCATAAGCTTCCTCTTTCCTTCAAATACTTGACATTGATGACATGTGGCTACCTTTTTATAGATATCTCTAAACATAGTTGGCCAAAAGTAGCTAGCCCTTAAGATCTTGTTTGCATTGGCTTTCCAATAGTGATGTCCTCCACAATCACCCTTATGAAATTCATTAATTACTTTATGAGCTTCTTCTTCAATGAGGCAATTCAACAATATCCCTCCTGCATCTTTCCAAAACAAATTTTGGTCATACACAAAATATCTTAAAGATTTTAGTTTGACAAATCGAGCTTTGGATTTTGAAAGATTAATAGGGGCTTGATTGTGCTGCAAAACAAATGCTACATCCTTGTACCATTCTGAAAGCAAGAATTTTTCATTTATTTGGACCAATTCCTCTTCATTTTCAAAAATTTCTGAGATCTCTGTACTCAAGTTAATATCAAGGTAGTCCAAATTTGATTGTGTCAGTAGGTTGGATAAGCCTTGACCCTTTACCAACTTTGTGGGCTTAATCTCAATGTCATACTCTAACAATTTTGTTATCCACTTGCCCCTTTTTCCATCTGGATCAGCCTGTGTAAGAATATCCTTTATAACAACACTTGGAACATAGGTAACAATGTGAGAATGCAAAACATAAATTCTGAAATCCTTTATTGCTTTTACCAAGGCATAGGCTTGCTGCTCTAGGATGTTATATTTCAGTTCAACATTTGCTAATGTCTTGCTAAAGAAAGAAATAGGTTGTTCAGTACCTTGACTTCCCTTTTGCAGCAGAACTCCAGCAATTGTGTCTTCAGAAGCAAATGTAAAAATAAGGAATTCTTTGGTAAAATCAGGGCTGATAAGTACTGGTGCTTGTGTGAGTGCCTTTTTGATCTCCTCAAATTATTTCTTTGCTTCAGTTGTCCACTTGAAATCCACTCCCTTTTTTAACATCTTTGTTATACTCTTGACAACTTCAGCAAAGTTAGGAATGAATCTTCTAACAAAGTTAACTAAGGATTGAATCTCTTTCCTACTTCTTGGTAGATCTAATTTTTGAATTGCATTAACTCTATTAGGATCAATCCTAATTCCTTCTTCAGAAATGATATGGCCAAGAATTTTGCCAGAGGTTAAAGCAAAAATAATTTTGGTTGGATTAAGAGAAATACCAAACGTTCTACACTTCAGCAGGACTTTTTCAAGGTGCTTCAAATGATCTTCTTCTCTCTTTGAAAAAACTATGATGTCAGCAAGATAAACCACCACTGATTTGTCCTTTTCTTCAGCAAAAGCAATATCCATTGCTCTCTGGAAAGTGGCTCCTGCATTCATGAGACCAAGTGGCATCTTGGCATACATGAATGTTCCCCATGGTGTTGTGAAGGCCGTTTTCTCTTGATCATCTGGATGAACAAGAATCTGATTGTACCCTGAGAAACCATCAAGCATAGACATCCTTTGTGAACCAACAATATTTTGCAAAATCAAATCCATTTTGGGAAGACGATAATTATCTTTCAATGAAGCTTTATTCATATTTCTGAAGTCTATACAAATATTGATTTCTCCATTCTTTTTCCTGACAGGACTAAATTAGCAAGCCAATTTGAGAATCTGATTGGAACAATAATCTTAGCATCAAAGAGTTTTTTCACTTCCTTTTCAATTAATGGCATAAGAAGAGGATTAATTCTTCTTAATTTCTATTTGAAAGGCTTTTCATTCTCCTTAATAGGAATGGTGTGCTGTATAATTGATGAATCATACTGTTTCAAGTCAGTATAACTCCATGCAAAGACATCAATGAACCTTTTCATCATCTCAACATATTTAGTCTTCATATCAGCTGAAAGGAATTTTGAAATATTGACCATCTTAGGCACCAGTGAATCTCCTAAATTGCAGCTTTCTACTTCTTCTTCATCAGCTTGTAATTTTGGTGCTTTGAATACATCATTTTGATCGAACAATTTCTCAAGGGGAATCAGACCTTTTGGAATCAAGTTTTTTTTTAATTGTAAGACTTTAGGCTTTTCCTTTGATTCCACAAACATATTTTGCTGATCCATTTGAGTGCTCTGAAATTCTTCCTTTAACTCAATGAAATTTCTCACTTGTTGATCATCCTCAAAGACCTACCAATTAATGATGTTATCTGGTATAACTGGTCTGTGACAAACTTCCACCTCATATTTTTCAGAAGAGTGTGTAGGAATAATAAAAAGGCTGGCTGAAACATCAAGAGAGTTTGCAATAGAGTTTTGGTCTCTGATTTTGATACTGAAAGTATGAGCCTGAAACTTTTCCAACATATCCAACACTAAATTTATATATGCCCTCATCCTTACATCCTTTGTTTGGTAAGCACCTTCCACTTGTTTTATTACTAATTCAGAATCTCCACAAATAGCAATATTTCTAGCTTTAAATTTTAATAAAGCTTCTAATCCCAAAATTAGAGATTCATACTCGGCCATATTATTAGTGCAATCAAAATTCATTTTGTAGGAGAGAAACTTACTTTCTTTATTAGGACTTGTGATCCAAATTCTAGCTCCTGCCCCCTCTCTTCCTGCTGATCCATCAAAATATAATGACCAACATCTTGCTGTGTCATTTTCATCTTTTTGCTGGTCTCCTTGGCACTGATTTTCTGAAATCTTATCTTCTGACTCCTCTTCAGCTGACTCATTGAAAAGGATGGCTGATCTGAGACCAGTGTCACATGAATAAATGGGAAAATTTTGAGGATTATCCTTGCTACTTACCATATAAGCCATTTTGGTCTCCTGATACAAACTTCTTTGCTCACCAAAAACAGGGATAGTAGCATAGGTAAGGTCCATCTACGTTGTGCCCTTGATTTTTTCTGCCCATGATCTTGAAAGAAGCATCCCAAACTTGGGTGGAATATCAGCCACAACAATCTCCATGACAATTGTTTTTGCTGGAATTTGTGTGAGACCCACAACAACATCTTTAATCAAACCAATGCATTGAACTCTTTTTGAATCAAAGGGAAATAAATCATTATATGGTCTAGTTACCTCTAATCCCAATCTTTCCATGATCACCTTGGGCATGAGATTATGAGATTCCCCTGAATCTAACATAGCATTATGTAAAGTCATGTCGTGAATACTAATGCTTATGTAGAAAGGAGGGAACTCTTCATTCTGTTCATCTTCAAGTCTTGGACCCAAGAAAATAATAGGATTATCTTCTTGTACATTTAAGATATCAGCTACTCCAGGTTGTGAATTAAGAATTTCAACAATATTATTTCTGTATTTGTCTACCTTGAGGATTTCACTAAAGGGAACTGATATCTTGATTTTTGCAATCTCATTCTCAAGGTTAAAAATAGAAACAATTTTTTCAATTTCTTTAGTAAGTGATGGAGCTTGAATATCCTTTTTGCCAGGTGGAGGATCATTCTTACCTTCAGCAACCTTTGAGTTTTCCTTCTTATCTTCAACTTCCTTTGAAGCATCCTTCTTGGGCTGTGATTTGCTTGCTATGATAGGTATGTTTCTATTCCTGAGATTGTATTGCTTTTGCATCTCAAAAATAGCATGCTATTATCCCTTTAAATAGTCTAAAGGCTCTTATCGAGTTTTAGTCATACTGGACTCATCATGTTCTTCCTTAGTCAAGAAAATCCCTGACACTTCTTCATCAAGACAATGGATTGACTCCTCGGGAATTTCGGTTCATCTTCTTCATCCACCAAATTTTGTTGGAAAGGAGGTCTTACTGGAGGATCTGGCTGTTGATTTCTGTTCTCTCTTGGTCTTTGCTGATTTTGAGGTCTTCTGAACTAAGGATTCCTAAATTGAGGTTCCTGCTGTACTGGAGGAGCAGAGGTATTCCCAAGAGCCAACCGATCCATCAGTTTTTCCATGGTTTTCATCATTGTTTCAAACTTATCTTCCAGAGTAGAGGTAGAAGGTTTCTCTTATTCTTTCAATTTAGCCTTTGCTATCTTCGATTTCTTAGCAGCAATCATGTTCACCTCCACTTTAATCGCATCATTTTGCATGTCAGCAAGAGTAGCATAATTCATTTCTCTGAGTAAGAGGGAGAAGTCAGAGTCAAATGCTTCAGCAGATCTCAGTTGTGCTAAGGCCCTAGGAGGTTTCAAATGAGCTGGAATAGAATTGTATATTTTATTAAACCTCTTGGAGAAGTTTTGGACAGTTTCATCAGGAGCTCTTCTAAGATTGTTGTATTCAGTAAGAGCTTGGATAGGGTTGGTTCTGTTTCCCCATTTCCTTATAAAACTATCTTCGGACTCTGCCCAACTATGAATACTTCCAGCTCTAAGAGCCTTGAACCATTTTCTAACCTCTCCAATGAAAGTTTGAGCAAACAATCTTAGTTTTACATCTTCATCATCAACTTCCTCTCTGCCAGCAAAATCATTGAATCTGGCTACATGTTCTTCTGCTGTAATGTCTTCATCTCCACCCCATGTTTGAATTCTAGCAGCATATTTTCTAGGAAGGTCATGTAAAATAGCAGGGAGGGCTAGTGGGGCATACCTAGCAGGTATGGTCATAATGAATGGAGGAGCAGTGATGAGAGGTACTGTATGAACAGTGGAACCAAAACTGATATGAGATAGATTTCCTAGTGTCTGAGAACTACTAGGACTAGCAGAGGTAGAGGATAAAGTGCTGGTATGAAAAGGACTATTTGGACTTTGCAAACCACTGACAAAGGTACTCCAATTTGGAAGGGGTAGACCAGTTTTAGACTTGAGTAAGACTTCAAAAGGATCGAGCTCTTTGAGTTGGTTTAAATCTTCCTCTTCTAACAATAATTCTGAAGTAACAACCTCCCAAAATTCCTCCTTATCTTTTTGTGACACAAAGGATGAAGTATCAATACCTCTTTTTTGTAAATCTAAAATAATTCCAATAAGTTCTTCTTCGTTCTCAGACCTCAACAACACCTCATGAATTTTATCATCTACAATTTTATCTTCAGGACTTCTTGAAAATTCAGGGAGCAAAGATTTCGAAAAAGATGGAGTACCTGGTGTTTTGGGAAATATTTGTCTGCTCCTTGAAATAGTGTTTGGATTGTCCACAGGAGTAGGTGGATCTAGGTCAAGATTGCTCCATGTATATCTCCCTCTCGAAGCCACCTTTTTAACTTTGAAATTGTATGGAGTCACCAAGGTAGAATGCAGCCTCGAAAAATCTCCTGAGCTCCTGCTACCTTCAGAAGTTCAGTCTCTTGTTTTTGGGAATGAATAATCTTTAGACTCCCGGCAGACACACCAAAATATTATCTCAAAATCAAGCCTTGGAAGGCTACAGACCAGGATGACTTCAAGTAACTTTTACAAACCAGTCTTTTAGCTAAGGCTTAGCCTCCTTAGCCTGAGAGGGCTCTCTCAAAGGATTAAAGGTTTTATGATTATGATTAAGATGGTTAACTCTTTGTGAAACAAATATGAATGAGGCTAGTGAAATAAAAATTAACAAGCATCCATTGGGCTTATGGAGTCATATGTCATTTAGCATTAACAATAGAATTGGCTTTGCAATGAAATCAAGGCATTCAAATTTCAATATAAACAGAGTACATCAAACACAACAAGACAACCTATGAGTATATGAAGGAAATTAGAACACTCCAAGTGATTTCTAAGTAATCAAAAACTCATAATATTGTAGACAACATGAAAAGACAACAAGAGGAATTCATACATTGAAGTCTCTATGATTCTTGAGCAGCAGAAGCCAATACTGTATTACCAAAAGAAACGGAGTCTTTACATAAGCTTAACAACAGAGATTTTTTACATAAACTTCCAACCCTTATTATATTTCTCTTTCTCCTATTTATAGAGCTCTTCTTCCTGATTGAGATTCTCCCTCCAACATGAGGGGAACTCGAAATCTACTTCTAATGACACCTATTCAACTTTTAACTACCTATTAAATGTAACAAACTTCAACTAGACTTTCTAGAGATCTAAATCAAGTAGGATTCCAACACCATGTTATGATAATAATAGCCTTGATTACAATGGTTCTCGTTCTTTGACATCTGGTCCCTTTTGTAGTTTGGCTATGATGGATGTTCAAGGCTCCATTCTGGTCTTCCATGCCACATCTTCTCCATTGTCCTGAAACATAGGAAACTACCCTTGCTCATCGGTCTTTAGTTTGCCTTATAATTTTCGAATCCACAGAAGCATGTACTTCATCTTTGATTATCCAAAATGTGACAGATGGCCATGTCCTTGATGTGCTGTCCACCTCCTTTATATTTAAAGGCAAAAATTCCTTCAAGTTGTTTTGACATATTTTGAATTGTGGTAAATGTGCTCACTTTATGACAAGAATTTAAAGTTGGACCCGAATCCATATTTTCTCCACCTGTCTTAACCTGGTTGAATGTTGAAGCTTCAGATGATGCCTTGCATATATTCACCTTTCAAAATTTCCCGCTTATGTTTCAAAACTGGTTGATTGATATTGGATTATTTAGCTTCAGTAGTTTCATAGCGCGCTATGAAACTGCTGAGTTTTTTCAAAAATCACAGTTTCAACCCAAAACTTTGCTATTTGAGAACTTTGTTGTTAAAACATTCTTGCAGCAGTTTCAAGACCTTCCAAAATCGAATGGGAATGTTTGGAAAGATTATATTAAGCAAAACTATCAAAACTTTGAGATATCTCCTTACTTGAAGTGGGTTCTCTTTATGGAGATCCTTTTTGCTAGTCCAATTGAATCTTTAAGACTTCAACTTGTTTTCTCAGTACTTTGATCCCAGACCTGAGGTTTATATTGACCTTTTTGATAAATTGAGCTTCTTTTATTGCAGGAGTAGTCCAGCTATGGAATTGAACATTAAAGTCAACCACTTCAGGAATTTTAAAAGTTTGATCTTCCCATCGAGCCTGCATTTGGTTAAAATAAGCCTCCTTAGCTGCAAATTTCCTAGCAGCTTTCTTTAATCTAGCAATCTCAAAGTTGGTAGATTCCAATCTTCTTTTCAAGTTTTCCACACTGCCTTATTTTTGAGTGGAAACTGTTTTGCCTTTATCCTTTCTTTCATGAGGCCGTGTCTCCTCCCCTGTTTCATCTGCCCTTGGTGACACCTCCTGTACCTATTTGAACTTCCTTGTTATGGGTCTCCTGGGTTTGAAAACAAATTGTTCAGCTTGATTATCAAACTTAAGTTTCTTTGAGGCTTTGACCTTCTTAGCCTTCTCTTTTCCTGATTGTATCAAATTAGCTTGAACTAGTGGGGACTCCTCAATGTCAATTGCTTGCAATAAATCATTTAAATCTCCCTTCGAAAGAGGACTTTCTTCAATAGCCACTGACTTACCCTTTTCTTTTTCCACCTAGCTCCTCATTCTTCTTTGAACTCCTTCACTTGTGCTTGATTCATGTACAGTTTCCTTATCTTGAATTTTCTCTTTAAGGGACTACTGGGGTGTATCCTGAATAATCAGTGGCTTGGTGGATTCCCTTGCTTTCTTGCCTTTAAATTTGAAAACCTCTTGGCTCTTGTTTCTGCTTGAGGACCTGTTGTTGAAAGATCTTTTGCAGCTAGAGGGCTGAGACCAATCTTGCTCTTGAAACCAGCCATGAATATAAATGTGTCCCAGTCTCTGCCTACCCTTTGAAGTTCATGCAAAACAAGTAACTTAATCAGGCCATGGTGAAACAAAGAAGTCTCACAATCCTCCTTTCTTAATTGCACCTTGTCACACATTTTACTCAAACTGCGGAATAAGTAAAAAGGTAGATCAATAGATGCCTTCCCAGTAAAATGAAATAGAAGTTTGAAATGGTATGAATACACCTTGTTATATCTTCCTTCACAGGTCAGGTATTTCTGTATACAGGTGAGCAAATGTGCGTAGGACTCTTTGACATAGCTCCTAGGAACAGACTTGCTCAAATATAAGTTAATGAATTCCTTCTTTAGAAACTCTTTGCATGGGTTCATGTCAAATTTGAAATTCTTGAACCAATTTTCTTGCCCTCTTGGAATCTCTGTAACTGTGGATATCATGTCTGGTGAGACCTACAATTCCATCATACCAACCTTTGAGTTTAATCCTGTAAAATTTAGTGCAAATTCTTTAGTCACTTGTGCATGACCTCCTTGTAGCTTCTTACAAAAGTTCCAACATCCAGCTTGTTTAAATGCCTTCTCAACCGCTCTGTTCTTCAATGTTATATCCAAACCTTTAGGCTTGTTTCTCAGACATTTGCTTGACCCGTGTTCTTTCCTTTCTACTGATCCCTCCATGAAGTTTCAGTGACCTGTAGGCAGGGAATGCTAGCACTGTTCAAACTGCAAAATCTGCCTCTCTTGAATTTCTGCCTCGCCTGATTTGCTGCCTCGCTTGATGACAATGTTTTTTTTTTTTTAAATCGAAATCTTACAGATTCGTTACTCATGCAAGGCTTACAATCACCATTAAAACTTGTGCATAGGTGGCTTTCCTTGGAACTTGTATTCTGTGTGTATCAACGTACCTAATGGTTGTGATAATGGAGATAGGTGGTTGGACGTGATATGTGGAGTACATGAACTGACAAAGAATGACGCAGCCATAAATTAACTTAACGGATTTGACATTTGGGAAAGATTCACTGTGGAATGTATGAATCTCTGATTTTGCAGCGTGGTTAGCATAAATTTTGAATGATGCGCTGCAAAATCACCTAATAATGTATCGTGCTGTGAAAACACCTAATGGGATCTTATGTTGCGAAACTGCTAAACAGAGTTAATGGACTGCGAAAACACTTTAGAAAGGTTACATGTGCTACGCAATCACCTAAAAGGCTTTGTGGTAGATAATGATTTTTAAAACAAAGTGACACATGACTATGAGATCGGTGATGAATGAGGGTGACCAGTGATAAATAAGAATGCATGCTTGACTCACGACCTCCTAAGACTCAGACTCTAAGGAAAAATGAAATCTAACTTAGACTAACACTAACATTTATCATCAAGCTAGTATGAGAAATTTTGGCATTAGATTTCTTAAGTGATAACAAGGCCAATCTACAAAAACCTATCACACTTTTTACACAGGTATTACCAAAAGGGAGATAAGTGCATGTCGTCACAACCTATTGTTCAATTTGTGCAAAGTCTTTTTTTTGACATATTTTTGTAGAGAATAGTGTGAAGAGCTGGAGCTGAATTTTGGAAACTTGAGAGAGGTGTGTCTCAAACACAATATTAATACAATAACCTCTTTCACTTTTTACATATCTATCTTAGATTGAGATATACAAGCATATCATTGGACCCTAAGTTTGTAGAATTTCTGGAGTAGAATGCACAAAGGAAGGTGCAGTTAGTGACTGGGATGCTTCAATATCAACTAAGAGTTGCTATCAAATTCACCTTTCTGTTCTTTGTCACGATAAATCCATAAAAGTAGTGCCAAATAGATTCATTAGTTTTGAGTGTCCTTTATTTAAGTTCTATTATTGTAAAACAGTTTGAGATATTTGTAAAACCAATCTTGATAATTTTTTCAAGATATTTAAGTTTAGAATTAGTATAAATACTTCTTCATTTGAAGTATTTTAGGGTGGATTCTATAACATCTCTGTAAATCTATGCTATCAAGCTGAGGAAGCTTTTGTACTCAAATCTGGATTTTAGCCGGAAAAGGAATGAAAGTTGAGGACATTTCATCATATTCTCGTGCAATATAATTGCAAATAAGTATTCTATCCTTGTGATTTTATGTGTTTTCTATATGTTTCAATGTTTCATGCATCTTAAATCCAAATGGTAAAATAGTCAAAGTATATCAGAACTAGCTTTATTTCTCTCTGCTATCAACAATTTACCATTTTCGTGTTTTCTTCTAAACTATATTGATAAAGGAATTCTTAACTGCTCCTCTATCCCTGTAGTCTTTCTCTAATAGGTTCCTAGTATAGGATTCTTAATTGCTCTCTGCTAGTTGACCTATATTCCCTTCCCCTTTCTGATCCTAACTTTAGGATTCTTGATTTCCCTCTAGTTTTGATCAGAACTATCACCCATTCAATCCTCAAAGTTTGTTTTTACTCTGTTATCCTGCTTGTTGAAATCCTACCTCAGCAATTTGACTTATTCCAGTAAACTATTCCTATTTGACTCCATAGCCCAATGGCCTAAAAGCCTAGTTTTCCCATTTGTTTTAGAACCCCACCACCCAGTCAAAATCAAAACACCCCTAACTTTCATAACTAGCCTAATATCCCATCAAACAAAGCTAAATTATAAAGAGAGATCCGTTTTTGGATGTAGGTTGGCTAGAACCCGAGTCTGAAAGGTTGGTTTGTGGTTACCTCAGACATTTCTTTCTTTAACCTTGAGAAAATTCTGAGTGATAACATAGTGGTGACCATACTAGGGAGAACTAACATTTTCTTTAGAATTATTTTATAGGTTTAGATCTGATCTATGATGGTGGAGAGTGATCAAACACACAAATGTTAAAATCATCCACCTGCTAACTCCAAATCAATTTCACAATCAAGACTCCATTGGAGAAATAAACCTGAAAGAACTATGTGAAAAGACCAGGCTTTTAACTTGGATTTTTATCCAAGACATTATGTTCTTTCTCATTGATAAAGTTTTTCAATGTATATTGTATTTTAGAGAAGATTTTGGATCAATATTTTATTATTTTCCTTTAAAAGTTGTAGATATAAAGTCTCCTTACATATTTGAACAAACTTTTTTTGAATCTAATGAAGATCATATTCCAATCAAAGAAACTGAAACAATCAAGACTAATCATACAATCCCTGTACACATTCCTATACCTTATAAAGTTCTTTATAGATATAAGCCCCTCATGTTACCTGCTACACTCCATGCTTTCCCTAATAATTATCACAAGTATCTCCCTAGGTTTGATGGAGAGATGGTATCACTGCCCAAAAACATATTCAAGCTTTTGAGGATTATCTTAACTTATTTGAAGTAGATGAAGAGGATGTCAGCATTAGCATTTTTGCTCTTTCTTTGCAAGACAAAGTCAAGAGTTGGTTCATAACCTTGCCTGAGGCAAGCATCTCAAATCTCCAATAATTTCTCAAACTCTTCCTTGATAGATGGATAATCAAAGTCAATCTTCTTGTAATCATAGAAGAATATAATCAGTTAAAAAGATATCCAAATGAAACAATAAAACAATTTTTAGATAGATTTAATCAAATCTATTATTCAATGCCATCAAATATAGAGCCTCCCCCTGGTTCAGCTCTTTTTCATTACCCAAGAGCATTTAATCCAGAGCTAGAATTTCAGCTAAGAGAAAGAAATCCCTCAACACTAGAACAAATGCAAAACATGGCAGTAGATGTAGAAGTTAATCTGAAAATTAGAAGAGAAAAGTTGAAAGTAGAAACAGAGGAAAAACCTGACATTTTTGGGAAGAAAATAGAGGAAATGATACAGAAGATCACCATGAAAGATGAACTTTTTGTTCAAAATCACCATGACACATTTGTTTCTCAAAATAAGAGGTTGATAGCCATGAACAAATTCCTATTAATTCCAACTACCATAAATCTGAAGATAGAGTTATAGAACCATATGTGGAGAGGCAATCTGTTGATCTAATATGTACATTTGGTGACATTACTTCTTATGATTATGTACCTAAGCTTGATCGCTATAATAATGATTATTATTTCTGGGAAAACTAGTATTCCTAAATAATGCTAGCCCTCTAGGTTTGGCAACTACCCTAGAAACAACAGTTTAAAGTAACTCAATGATTTCTTCTTGTTGGAGAGGTAAATCCCCTCTATGGATAGAGGCAATCCCTACTAGCCCAGAACGAGTCTAGCAACAATCAAACAATGCTATCACACAAGTTCCTAATTGGAAATAAAAGGTAGGTGATAAAGACCTACTTGGATTGCAACACTTTTGTTCGTAGAAGAGACGTCGCCCACGCTCCTTTTCCTTGGCCGGTCACAGCCCTTCACTATCCCCATGAATGGACACCTGCACACAAAGAGAACAACACAAACACAAGCGTGAAATCTAATATATGCAATTATACATCAGTCAGGAAGGATATAATTCAACATCAACCATTACAAGTAAAATGAGGATGGAACCATAATGATAGTCATCTATTATTAATAATCAACAAAGGAGAATACAACCAGCGTCCTGACGTCAAGTCCTCCTTTTGCTGGGTGCTCAGCTACACAAGTTTTGCAAAACTTGAAGGGATGAAGGACAAGCCTCTCTCTCTTTGGTGACAAGATCTCCTTACTTAGGTTAAGCCTTATGGATACAAAGAAGGCTCTTGCAACTCTAATCTCTTGATATCTTCCTTTCAGCACCAATATTGCCACTAGAACTAGAACTAAGAATAAGACTAGCTTGCTCAAGGCATGGAGACAAGCTTTTATAGATGAAAAGGAAGAGATAAGATCAATCACAACAATAATGGATTTGGCTTCATCACTTGAAAACTTCTATGGAATGGTGGCAAAATACTTCCCATTCAAGGAGATTCAAAGCCAAACCATCTTCACTTAACATGGATTCAGTTGGTGAATGAGTTGGATAGAAATTTCAGAGGTTGATTGGTTAAAAACTTTGCCCAAAAATGTTGGCGCGATTGCAACTCTGGGACAGAGC
>APFE030078187.1:0-57260 GCA_000404065.3 Pinus taeda | reverse complement strand
ATGGTGACAAATTACTGTGTAACAGATGCCCCCTAAAGCATGAGGCCCGAGAGAGAGAGGGGTGAAGTGCTTTACAAGAACATGTGTGACTGAAAACACTGCCGCCGGAGAACCTGGGAAAAGAAGTACAACTGATATCTCAAGTACATGATATATGTGGTATGGGCGCCGCCATCCGTAATAGAGTGTATATAAACTAGATCCCAGGTATGGACGCAGCCATCCGATGAGGATCAATGAATAGACTCATGTATGGTCGTAGCCATCCAATAAATGAGTCATGTAATGATTACAATAATCCACAAAATGCAACCCAGATTTCAATATGCACAATCTAGGGTCTTGCGCTCTAACTCGAACCGAACACAATACAAGTTCAAGCATGTGAATACAGGAGTCGAAGTCAAACATGCATGAACATCGTCTGATTACTAGTCAATGATGAAAATTGTTAACAGACGCGAGAGGTGCCACCAATAATGACGATGGTCCTCAAGGTACTATAGGTACAATCCATGACGTGCGAATTAATGAGCCGGTGTCGAACACCCACAGAATCATCCGATCGGATGCCAATGATGAAAACCTCTCGTCGAAAATGAAGAACCTGCCATTCAGGCATGCAGGCTCCAAGGTACCTAAAGGGAGTCTCTAGGTCATCTTCCTGGATAATGAGTTGAAGTCGACAGGAAGTGATCTTGATCGAAGGTGGGCCATAATGTTTCCCACATCATCAACATGAGACGAAGAGGGACAATATGTTTTGTGTGAGATATCGGAGGGAGGTTAAGTATTCTGTAGAGGTCAACTTCTCTTGAACATATCGGTGGCACAACAGCGGATTTGGCAGTATTTGACATCAAATGATCAGGGGTCATGATGACAAGATGATGAGCAGATGAATGGCCAAATAGGATAACCCAAACCCATGGAGGCAAGTGTGAAATGAGATGAGATGTCCCCACCCAGACACGAATGCAGAAAGTGCCATGTTCAAGAGTGACATATTGTAGACGACGATGATTATGGTTCCTTTATTCCCCCACCAATTCTGGCGAGTACCCCAATTATTTTTGGATGACAAGCTTGACGGGGATAGCATATGCTTGAGAGGTGTCATTGCGACAAAACCCGATGTCATTAAAGTTTTAACGAGTCTGACAAAGGAATAACTTGACGTCTTTTCATGTTTAGAGAGTTTGAAAATACATCAAAAAGGAAACTCCAAGGATGTCCTTTTTCGTAAAGTTGTGTCTCTCGAGCCCGAAAAAGTATAAAACTATGCTCGAAAGAACCGCCCTGCCATTACGACCGAGAAGTACTTTTCGTGAGTAGTGACATCGACCTGAAAAAGTAAAAAACCGATCGATATCATGTCGTTTCATTGCCATTAACAAACCTGAAACGACAAAGGCCCGACAATCTTCTCATTCTTTATACAGTCGGAAAAGAGTTTAAAGATGACCACCTCTTGTTTACGTTTAATGAGTCAAGAGGAACAACCCGGAAATATTTTCATGTTTAGCGAGTCAGAAAAGAGTTAAAAGATGACTCCACAGTGACTTTTTCGTGTATTTACCGAGTCCGAAAAAGTATAAAATACAACTCGTTTCACCATCGAAGCTGCGCAAAAGACCTGTCACTGCACAAGAAGCAAGCGTAAACTCCATTTTCGACCAAAAATCTATTAAAATATTCAAAAATAACCTTTATAAACACAAAAATGAGTTTAAAAGTCTATAAATAGGGTGAAAATGTAAAAAATAGAATTGCTTTTACTTTTTACCTCTTGAAGAGTGAGAGTGGTCTGTTTGGGGAGCAAACTTCAGGTAGTGAATACAGCCAATCCGTGCAACCATTCGCGATTCCGTCGGCTCCAGGTAAGAGGTGCTTCCCTTAGCTCCATTTCTATACCATTTTTCATGCATTTTATTCCTAATTGAGCCTCTACAAGGGGGATTTTCAAATTTAGGGCTTCGCCCCATTGGCGCGGGTATCCGGTACAGACCTGCGCTAACGGGGTAAATTACCCAAGGGGGTCGCGCTATTAGCGCGATTTTTTTAAAAACAGTTGCGTTAACCGCACAACTCAAATTTTTACATAGATTTACCCGTTGCATTTGAATTTTTCTTGGTTCATAAATTCTCCAAGGCTTTAGTAACGATTTATTTGTCCTTGTGGGTGCAGGAAATAAGCAAAAATGGTGGTAGAGTGGAAAGAAAGAGAACATGATGCCGTGGATGCCTTGGCCATTGAATATGAGGGGTGTATGAATGCCTTGAGGGACTGTGGCCTCAGAAAACTCTTCCTTACATCATATATGCGATCCCAACCTGAATTGTTACAGTTCATAATTGATGCTTGGGATGTGGATGACCAAGTATTTCGTCTATGGAACCAGACCTTAGAGCTTGAGGTGTTCGATGTATATTTCATCACCGAGTTGTCACGGAGAGGGGAAATTCCCATTTTGACTGGCAGTAGACCTTCTGGAGAGAAGGTAGGTGAAGTAAAAGCTCGAGTGTGCCCAGAAGCACAATTTGGGAGACAGAGTGCTAAGGTGGCTATCAACACCATCCGAGACTTGAAACTCAAGGCAATTTTATTCACCATTACACGTGCAGCTGGGGTACAAGTGCCCCATGAAGTGAGAAAGAACCATCTGATACTTGCGACAGAATGCCTCAGCCCCACCATCTTTGATTGGGCCACAGCCGTGACTACTAATATCGAAAGGCAACTCACAAATTGTAAGTGTGCAGAGGTGAAATAGTTCGCATACGGCTCGATTGTGGTATCATTCTTCTTGGAGCGAATACCACTTTTCTAGATCCAGGGGGCCATAGCGGCTGATCCATTGCCACGAAAACCTAGGATGGCTCGCTGGGCAGCACTGATGCCCAGAGGAGGAGGGGGACAGGAGATGTCATGGCGGTCTGATTTTTTCATATGGCTGCGCCAGTAGATGATCGTGATACAGGATTCGCCTTACGCGGGGACCAGTTTCATGGGGGACCCAGACCTTCCATTACCAGAGGGAGAGGAATGGGAGGAGGAGTTAGGTATGAACTCCTTGTTTTTGATATTTTATGTATTTTCATTTTTTTCTTTTTTAAATACATGCCTGTTCTGATGATGATTGTATGTATATGCAGATGCTGGCCTAGAGTGACCAGCCGGCCTGTCTCCTACAGCGCGGAGGGGCCAACCCGTAGCTACCCCTCAGGCAGGGGGTACTGTGGTGGAAGAGCTGATATAGAATCTCAAGGGGTTCACCCAAGGGATTCTGGGTTATGCCAGATTGGCGAACGTGCCTTTCACATATCAGAGGCACATAGTGGGGGTGACGACTCGCGTCCATCACCTGCTGAGATGATTGGTGTGCGCGGTGATGTGCTATCATGAGAACCACCGTGATTAGACTCCTAGGCTTTATTTTCCGCATATTTTTTGAGAGACATGTGCCTCAAATGTATGGAGAACATAGACTCTATCCAGACATGTACACTTATTTTTTGAGCACCTTAGTGCGCCAACCACGAAATATATATATATATATTTATATATATATATTATATATATACATGGTGCTATGGTTTATTGTATTTTATGCTTCTTGTATTATGTTGATTTACATATTATGCAAATGTCTATCCAATACATAGTTAGCTAATGCATCGGTTATTGCATTAAATCGTCTTGGAATATGTTGATAAGTAATGAAATCAAAATCTCTTTCCAATAAGTTAACAAGTAAATACAACCTTAAAATACAATGATCTCTGATGGAAGAACGCCCGTTGAGCTGGTGGACTACAAGTTGAGAATCTAAGTTTACAACCAATGTGCGAATTCTGAGGTTAATCACCTCAGCTAATAATTCAATCACAACACTCTATTCAGCAACATTGTTTATTGTACAACCCAGACACACCCCTTGAATATCTACTAACTCACCACGAGGATCATAGATCACCCATGCCGGAGATGACAAGTTGTGGGTACCGCAAGAAGCACCATCAGCGAAACAAACGTAAGGCGATCCAGACATCTGTTCAAGAAGAAAAAGACACAATAAGCGGCAATCATGCCGACACACTGAGATAAAAACTAAATAAACACACACACACAACACACTATTGAAAGCATACATATGTACAAAAATAAAGCACGCGCATGATACTTGGTTCAAGTCAAGCCCTTTTCAGGACTTTCCCTTATTGCACTGTTGCATAACCGACCTAGATAATGTAGGCATCGCTCGGCCTGTTGTATAAAATGATCAACGGCACTGATGATCTGCCCGTGCCCCCCGACCGAGCGAGGTTTACAAGCTAGAGGATCAGTGCCCCCTTTGGCAGAGGGACCGAGGGTCGCAACAGAGTGCAATGAAGGATCAGAGCGAGTAGAAACTAAACCAAGCGAAGCAAGGTTCGGAGGTGGGAGGGAGAAAACACCCATGAGGGCGGGATCTTTGAAGAGCTCGGCTCCCACACTCTCAAAAGGAACGGAGGTATGTTCAACGAAAGGGACATTTCCCTCAGAAGAGGAAGCAAAGAAGGAGAGCTGGTCTACCGTGACAATTTTTCGTTGGTGAGGGAAACAAATGACATAGAAGAGGGATGAATCCACGGCATGCATGGCATACGTCCAACTCCGGCCCAGAAGGAGGTTGTATGTGAGATTCGCATTAACAACCTCAACTTCTACTTCAACAGTTTTCCCTTCTAAGGTGATTGGCAATCGTTGAAGAATACCATAAGGACGGGATTATCTCCCATCGAAAGCTTCCAAAGTCGTAGGAGACTGGCTCAGAGTCGGAGACCTAATCGCTTTCCAACAAGCAATAGACATAATGCAAGTCAATGCACCCTCATCAATAACTGTACGATGAATCGTTTTTGAGTTGATGATGACTTGGATGAGAAAAGCGATCTGATGAGGCAGCCTAAGGACATGGCTCTCGAGATCGAAGGTAATCAGATCCGAATCTATCGGGTCGATGCCACCGATGGCTGATAGCAGGGACTTCCTCTGAGGGGGGCAGCTCTGGAGAACTTATAAGGCGGACATAGCCGACAGAGCCTATGCTAAGTCCTCAACGATGCTATAGTGCTAGGTAGCACGAGCATTCGGGTTGTAAGAAGATCTTCTGAGTACTCCTTTAGGAGGGGGTTGGATGGTCGTCTCAGTACTTGGTCTCTCAATATGGAGTGGACCAGAGCTAGACGAAGGAGCACTTGAGGGGACCTCAGGCTCTTTCCTGGCAGATGAGAGATACTCCATTTCTCGAGTCATTACATGAACGGGAATAGATCCAGCCATGAAGACTTGGGAACCAAAGGGAGAAGAAGACAGATCAGCCACCATTTGAGTTTGCTGAGAGGGAAAAGGATCTTTAAGAACCGCATGAATCCTAGGAGCGCCTTTTAATAAACGACTAACTTCGGATTGCCTTGGGCAGTCCTTAGTATAGTGATCCTCCTCACAAATGAGGCAAGGGTATTTGGGTTTGCACTTAGCTCCTTCCTCGGCTGGAGGTTTGGAGGATTCCTGCTTATGTTGTTCAGATTTATTTTTTCCTTTTCCCTTTTTCTTTCCTTTCGAGGCCTTACCTACCGTTGTGGACTGGACGATGTTGACCTCGGAAGTAGTACCAGAATTTGAACCACCCTGAGAAGTGTTTTCGTTAGAAGCACCTGACTTTTGCTTCTCGAGGTTTGAAGATGATTTTTTAGAGGCCGGGTTCACAGAGCCAATAACTCCATCGACAAATGGCTTCGGTGGAGCCTTGGATGTACCGGGTCTCGGGGCGTCCGATAAATACTCATACAAGGTACCCGATTGAGAGTAAACTAAGTCCAGGTACTAAGCACGCACGATTGTTTTCTCTTCAGTCACACATGCTCCCATAGCAATGTCCCGTGCAATCTTAGGGACAAAGGAAGTTGTGAACCAATCGGTGAGGAGTTTATCAGGAATCCAAAACTTGATCAATTGGCGACGCCTTCTCCATTCATGTATATGATCAGAGATGTGCGTAGCTGTATCCTGCTTAAGAGACATAAGGAGATGGGTCCTTGTCTCGTACCGAATGGGTAACTGAAAATGAGTAAGGAATGCCATAGCTAATGAATTAAAATCCTGAAATGACGCGCGGGTCAATTCAATGTACCATTTAGCGGCAGAACCAGTGAGAGTCCTTTGGAAGAGGCAAAGTCGAATCGAATCATCAAGCCATGAATTAGACGAACACCATAAGTGATACGTCATTACATGGGCTTGAGGATCCTCTCCGACTTTTCCGTCGAATTTGGGACAGTTGCTAGGTATCTTAGTTGGAACTGGTGGCCATTGTGGATTATGCAAAATGGGATCATTTGTTAATTTCGACACATCGGGCAGTTCCAATGTCGCTAGAAATGGTAGCTGCGGGTTGAAGGACATCTGTGGATACGAGGTAGGGCCAGAATTCCATCCAGTTGCTGGTTTCCCCCACTGACCTTGTCCAGATGGACCAGGTCCAAAAGGACCCTGTCCATAAGAATTTTGTCCATAAGGGTTATATCCGGAACTAGATGGTTGATACTGGTTCTGCCCCCCAGCGCCCCATTGGTTACCATACTGCCCTATAGGTTGTTGATAATTTTGATAAGGGTTGGCCTGCGACTGTTGGTAATTTTGATATGGGGCAATTTGATTTTTCCCCTGGGGTTGCTGGTATCCATACGGTTGCTGTGCTCCATATTCAGCCTAGGAACCAGGCGGCATCTGATGAGAAGGTTAGGATTGGTACCCACCTGAATAAGGAGGTTGGGATTGGTACCCACCCTGTGACTGGAGACCAGCTTGATTCTAGGGTTGGTAACCGGGTTGCAGCTGTGAAGCAGGAACCATTTGCATGCCCAATTGAGCTACCCTAGAAAGATATCCTTGCAAAGATTAGGCCATCTGGTCGAAAGGTTGTCCTAGTTGGATCTGAGACAGACCCATTTTCCCAGAAGGTTGAGCTTGCTGAGCGATGGGCTGTCCTTGTGCAACCGAAGGTTGTCCTTGTAGACCAGATGGTTGATTAGGCTGAGCAGTGGGCTGGCCTTGCTGTGCGTAAGGCTGGCCACCTTGCCAAGAAGGGTAGCCTTGTTGGTTTCCAGGTTGACCTTGCTGACTGTAAGGTTGCCCCGGGTTCCCATAGGGTTGCCCCGAAGGGTAGCCCTGCTGGGGCCTAGGTTTTCCTTGCTGAGCATAGGGTTGTCTCGGGTTTCCAGAAGGTTGCCCAAGATATGTATAAGACGGACCACTAGAGGCTAAAGGTTGTCCCTGATAGGGTTGTCCTTGCGAGCCTCTAGGTTGACCTGGATAGGTCTGGCCTTAATACTGTTGCCCATGATTAGGCTGCGAGTAAGATGGTTGACCCTGATAGGGTTGTCCTTGCGAGCCTCCATGTTGACCTGGATAGGTTTGGCCATAATAGTGCTACCCATGATTAGGCTGCGAGTAAGATGGTTGACCCTGATAGGGTGGTCCTTGGGATGGCTGCCCTTGACCTAGATGAAACTGGCCACCACCATATCTGGCGGTACCCCAAGCCACATTCAATGGAACTGAAGCATCAACATGGGGTTCATTCGGCAAGGAGGTATACAAATAATGATTGACAGGATCATAATAGGGGCCTTGCCTGCCCGGGTTCTGGACAGCATGCAAGTATTGGGAATATGCCCCCCCTGCTGAAATAGCATTAGAAAGAGGTGGGGAACCACTTGCGAGATGTACAACTCTAGCAGTATGTGCCGATGGACACTTTGTACCGAGCCTCGGGATGGGCCAGCAACAGAAGTCACAGCAGAAGATGTTGTAATGGCACTAGCAACTGGAGTTGATGACGCGACACAGACGGTCAGATTGGTTGGAACTGATGTAACAGCAGTATGGTGAACTTGGGAAACAAATGGTCTCGTAGTAGGGACAATGTTGTGATCCCACATAGAAGAGGAAGTCACAGAGCTCATAGCATCCCTTAGAGACCTATAGCACGTCGGCACTGTGATACCAAGAGGTGTAACAGTGTAGGGCGTAGAGATAACTGGGGACGTAGCCCGAATGGGAGTATCAATACTCGACATAACGGGCATTCCACTCGACACAGGAGATGTGCCCTCCATGTTGGAAGAAGCCATTGGAGATGCAACACCAACATGAGTAGTGGAAAAATCCTCTTGAGAGGGCTCCCAAACAGGGTTTGAAAACAAGTCGTAAAGCTCGTCCTCTGGAGCACGAGAGTTCAATGCTTGGACACTTGGAACAATAGGGAAAGTGTCGCCACAAACCGGTGTCTCAGGGGCAGCAGAAGATGGAGACCCTTGGTCACTTGGGACGGGAGACGGGATCGATGGATCCGCCAGGATGATCAAAAAAAGACCCTAAACAAGCTAACGATAAGAGACCCTACTCAAAAATAAACGCAAACAAGATCTAACAAGGTGAATGTTATCATGGCCGAATAAATCTTTTAAGACATTAGGACACAACTTGACCTTTTCATGTTTTAAGAGTCGAGAAAGGGACAAAAGATGACTCTAGTCACCTTCGAATGTTTAATGAGCCCGAAGTGACAAATGCTCAATAGATCCTTTTCTTTTACAGAGTCCGAAAAGGATCAAAAAGTGACTACTCTGGAGAAACTAGGCAAGGGGTTTACTAGACAATCTGTAAAACTACTTATACACCTTGGCAATCGTATGAAAACCAAGGACTTTCCATACTGCAGTCAATCTTCCCGAATGTTGTGTTCGGTGCGTTACGGCTTTTAAGGCGGCAGACACGGCTTCCTATGGATCAAGGATGCAAACCTAGTGGAGTCTCCCCATATATACATGACGGTATGTGGGAGCCCAAGTCCGTGCTAGACCACAATTGAATCACACGAGGAATCACCCAACCTTAATGCGAGAACAAGAGTGACTAGGTTTAACGACGTCGGAGTATGTCTCTAGCCTAGACCTCTACAATGTGAGCGTTATGTTCCAATGCGTTTTTAAGTTGATTCAGTTTATTTTATGGTTGATCTTTAGTTAAGTTTTGATTTTAGGCCCTACCGTATGTAGTCTTTCACAATTGACTGGATGCAAGCTATATGCCAAAGAATACCATTTCGTTCGATGAATACTAACTATGAGAAGGTTAAGAATTTTCAATCAAACAAAATGAGCACAATCAATCAAACACCCTAATGCAGCTAATGGCAAATAAATAAAACTTTTTCTTTCAAGAATATGAATCAACGAAAAGCTCTATTCCATTAACTATTGAATGCAAAAGAGACTGTTTGATTTCTTTTTCAAAGGCACAATGCACTAGAATGAATTTTGAAAGACAATAACACTGAGTAAAAGAGACAAATTCACTCAATGAGAACACAATGAAATCCCAAGACACCAAAATAGTTCTTCAAACCAAAGGAAAAACAAAGGCTTATGTGAGCTATGCGATCTAAGCTAAAACAAGGCTAAAATGAAATCCAAGAAAGAAAGAAGCAAGTCACTTGGAAATCAACCAAAAACACTTCAACAATCACTGAACAAGTGCAAAAAACAATCGGAAAGTCGACTGGATAGTCAAGAAACCAAAACTCCTACTGAACGCTCGACACACACGGCCACTAGATGTCCTAGGGCTAAGGTGTGAAATTGGTAGAAAGAGGCAAACACCTGAAGGACAGATGTTAAGAACCATTCAGACAAGGATCAAACACACTCCAGTAATTGAAAAAGACGTGGCAAAATGCAAATCCAAGCTCAGAAGGTAGGCAAACAAGTGAACTCAAAAAGCTAAGAGTCCTGGCAC
Organism: Pinus taeda; assembly: GCA_000404065.3. NCBI lineage: Eukaryota > Viridiplantae > Streptophyta > Pinopsida > Pinales > Pinaceae > Pinus > Pinus taeda. The sequence continues at coordinate 47,416 of APFE030078187.1, read as the reverse complement.
GACTGTTAGGCTGTAACTCGCACTAAACAGGGATTGGCGTGGGTTTTCAGTTAGCAACAAGGGCCACTAGCGCGACTGTCAAAGGGAAAACCGCGCTAATAAAGTTTTCCAAGTCAAAAAGAAAAACAAGCAGTCTAAAGCTCGGTTTACAGTATCCAGGCAAGCCAGGAAGCAAGAGGCAGCAAGAAATTCAATCCAAAAAGCTATCCAAGCAAGCAAATAAGAGAAAACCAAAGAGGCATGACAAAGTCCAAATTGTTCAGTCCGTAAACCAAACCGAAGATTGACTGAAGCGGCTTTGATCTACTTCACTAATGCAAAGAAATAGTGTTTCGAAGGCTATTTGGCTGTGCTTCAGACTCCGTCTAAGTTTACAAATTAAACAACAAGCTAAACTCCCCAGTGGAGTCGCCAAATTGTTGGAGAGGTAAATCCCCTCTACGGATAGAGGCGATCCCTACTAGCCCAGAATGGGTCTAGAAACAATCAAACAATGCTATCATGTAAGTTCCTAATTGCAAATAAAAGGTAGGTGATGAATACCTACTTGGATTCCAACGCTTTTGTTCATAGAATAGACGTCGCCCACGCTCCTTTGCCTTGGCCGGTCACAGCCCTTCACTATCCCCGTGAATGGACACCTGCACACAAAGAGAACAACACAAACACAAGCGTGAAATCTAATATATGCAATTATACATCAGTCAGGAAGGACATAATTCAACATTAATAATTACAACAATGAGAATGGAACCATAATGATATTCATCTATTATTAATAATCAACAAAGGAGAATACAACTAGCGTCCTGATGTCAAGTCCTCCTTTGGCTGGGTGCTCAGCTACACAAGTCTTGCAAAGCTTGAAGGGATGAGGGGCAAGCCTCTCTCTCTTTGGTGACAAGATCTCCTTACTTAGGTTAAGCCTTATGGACACAAAGAAGGCTCTTGCAACTCTAATCTCTTGATATCTTCCTTTCAGCACAAGTATAATTACCACAGAACTAGAACTAGCTTGCTCAAGGCATGGAGACAAGCTTTTATAGATGAAAAGGAAGAGATAAGATCAATCACAACAATAATGGATTTGGCTTCATCATTTGGAAACTTCTATGGAATGGTGGCAAACTACTTCCCATTCAAGGAGATTCGAAGCCAAATCATCTTCACTTAACTTGGATGCAGTTGGTGAATGAGTTGGATAGAACTTTCGGAGATTGATTGGTTAAAAACTTTGCCCAAAAAGGTTGGCGCGATTGTAACTCTGGGACAGATCGCTAATGGCGCGCCCCTTTTATAGGATTTTCTCCATTGGCGCGGGCAGAACATAGTGGGCTAGCGCTAATGTAAAAAAGGGTTGTTTTTAAGGGCAAAGAGCAGGAGATGTCTTCAGGGCATATGAAGCTCATGTTCAAAGGTGAATGATGCAAGTGGTTTCAAGTCTTGTCACTTCTCACAAGTCCCGGAATGAGTCCTCCAAAGTGCAGGAGAGGGGTAATAGGGACGGTGACAAACGGTGACAAATTACTGTGTAACAGAGCCCATCAAAAGCTTAGACCACTCCAACATGGTCCTTACAGTAGTACCAAGGTTGTGTGGAACAATGCTTTGGAGCACAACATTCCTCCATTCCTTCCCCTACAACAAGTGTTCAATGTGGACCATCGTCAACCATGCTTCCCACCATTACTAGACACATTAGAGATTGTAGAACAAGTTCAGTAGATGGAGGAACTCAATGCAATGGAGACCATTGCTTCCTAAGGAGGAGGAATGATCCAAGTGGATGTTGGTGGTCACCCACCTATCCCACTTGGACCCCCGCAACTGTCTCTTTCAGTTTTTCAGTTTCCTTATTTGTAGCACAATTTAATATTTTTAATATTTTTTCGAGTCCTGAACTTCTGGAGCCGTTTTGAGGCCCTAAACGATGTTTTCTGGGAAATCTAGGAGCAACATGGGGCCACAGCCCAATGTTGCTCTTCCCAAAGTTGTAGTGCTCAGATATATCTTTCTAGCGAGCTCTTGTACGCATCGAACGAAGATCGGGTGCCAAAGTGCGACGCCGGGAAGTTGATGTACCAACTTAGCCGAAATGGTTCCCACAATTTGGTGTTTCATCTTCTAGGGTTAGGTTTTGGGATGTTAAGGGTTTCCACTGTTTCTCAACAATAAATAGGCCTTCAAGCCTCATTGTAACACAGTTCAGAGGCATGTAGCTGCCACATCTCTTCTAAGAGATAAGCTACCATCGCCCTAACTAGTTTATTTCCATTTCTTTTTGTAAGCATATTTTAGTATTTTTACACTAATGAAATGAAGTATTATTTCCGCTGCATCTTTATGTATATGGTTATCTCTGTATTTTGTTGCGTTCTTGTTTAAATCCAGATCAGTGGTATCGAAGAGGTCTACTTTTTCTATGTTTTTCTTTGCATGTCCCCAACAAGGTCGGATATAAGGAGTTAGGGCTTGAACTGGTCGAACCTTTGCAAGACCAGCCTTGCAAATCCCGATGGCCTCCCATGACGGATTAAAAGAAAGATGAGGGGGTAGGAGATCCTATCAAAATCTTGTTTGAAGAAGCCCTTGAGCAACAAAAGAAAGCGATGATGCATAGCTTTGCACAAATCCTTCAACGGCTACCCAGAGGCAATGCATCTGCTTCCAACAGCTACTCTGGAAATGCCACACAGTTTAAGGTACAAGCTAATTTTGAAATCCCCATCTTCGACGGTCAAATAGATGTAGATGATGTATGGTTAAAAATGCTAGATGGGTATTTTTCTGTTCATGAATTTTCAAGTCGGGAAAAGATTGCTTTCGCTCTTCTCAAAGCAACCCCCCATGTCAAGCACTGGTGGGAAACCCACTGCGAGCAGAAGAATGAAAGTACGGGCTCACTATTTTCAGCCACACCCACTTTGGATTCATTCAAGGACGTTGTAAAGGAGTAGTACTGCCCTGTCAAAAGATATGAGGACAAATACATCAAATGGACCACACTGTGGCAGGGAAGGTACCAAAATGTGCCAGAGTTCACAAACATTTTTCATATCCTTCGCACACAGTTGGGTATTAAGGACTCTAACCTACATTTGGTACTCAAATACCATGGTTGCCTACACTGATACATCCAGGAAGAGATGGAGTTCCTGAACATCTCTTCGCTCGGCACAACGTACTGATACGCTGTCAAAGTCGAGCAAAAGTTCAAATAGAAGAAGTGAGACTTTGGATCTGCAAATCCGAAGACCAAAGGACAAAGCCAAGGTGGGGTGACCCAAGGCAACCCGTTGAAGCTGCAAGAAAAGAACAACACCCCGAAGTCAAAGGACACATGAAAGTGGTGTGAGTTCCACAAGAGTCTCACTCATAACAGAAGTGTGTGTCAGACCAAGCAGTCGTTGGTGGCTGAGTTGAAGGTTTCAGAATCAGATGCATGTTCTGACCCTGAGTCAGAACCCGACAAGGGGAATGGCAAAGGGAAGCAGATCATTGATGCGGAGCCCAGTGTCACTATTACCACCGCCAAGATCCAGAAAAATGGGCCCAAACACCCAAAAGAGGGGGGGTGTCTTTTCCACTCATCGATGTGGGTGAAGGGTTCGCCACTGCAATTCATTGTCGACAGTGGCAGCCAAAAGAACCTCATTTCAGCAATGGTCATGAAGCAGTTGGGCCTACTAACTACACCACACCTGCAACCGTACAATATCTTGTGGCTTCATGGAGGACGAGATCTCAAAGTTTGTCCACAGTGTCGTCTTCCCTACAGCATCAAGCCCTTCACAAACAAGGTATTGTGTGATGTTACAACTCTAGATGTTTGTGATGTACTATTAGGCCAGCCATACTTGTGGAGGTGACATGCTGTGTATGAGTCAAGGCCTCGCACTGTCATTATTTCTTTGAATAATTCATTATACAGGATACTAGAGGTAGCCCCACCTACCACCACCTCTTTGATCTCTACTAAGAAAGGTAGCAAGCTTATCTCACAGACTAGGAAATTCATTTATGTCTGGTTCGCTCCCAAAGTAAGGGGAAGATCGTCACCACATCCATGATCCCCGTGAAGGTTTCCTCCACGCAACACCAACAGAAAAGGGATACAGTCATGATAGAACACAAGAACAATTTCTCCTCACCCACAAGGGTACCACACAAGTTTCAGGTGGGCAACAAAGTTTGGTTATATCTATAGAAAGAACGCCTTACAAGAGCCCATCAGAAGCTTAGACCAATCTGACATGGTCCTTACAGCAGTACCAAGGCTCTGGGGAACAATGCTTTGGGGCATAACGATCCTCCATTCCTTCACCTGCACCAAGTGTTCAATGTGGACCATCGTCGACCATGCTTCCACCATTACTGGACACATCAAAGATTGCAGAACAAGTTTAGCAGATGGAGGAACTCAATGCAATGGGGACCAATACTTCCTAAGGAGGGAGGAATGATCCAGGTGGATGTTGGTGGCCACTCACCTATCCCACTTGGACCCCCACAACTGTGTCTTTCAATTTTTCAGTTTCCTTATTTATAGCACAATTTACTATTTTTAGTAGTTTTTGGGTCTTGAACTTCCGGAGTCGTTTTCAGGCCCTAAACGATGTTATTTGGGAAATCTAGGAGCAAAATCGGTTCATGGACCAATGTTGCTCTTCCCAAAGTTGTAGTGCTCGGATATATCTTTCTAATGAGCTATTGTACGCGTCAAATGGAGATCAAGTGCCAAAGTTACGACCCCGGGAAGTTGATGTACCAACTTACCCGAAACGGGGCCCGCAATTTGGCATTTCATCTTCTAGGGTTAGATTTTGAGATGTTAAGGGTTTTTCATTATTTCTCAACAATAATTAGGCCTTCGAGCCTCATTGTAACACAGTTCAGAGGCATGTAGCCGCCACATCTCTTATAAGAGATAAGCTACCATCGCCCTAGCTAGTTTATTTCCATTTTTGTTTGTAAGCATATTTCAGTATTTTTACATTGATGAAATGAAGTATTATTTCCACTACATCTTTGTGTATATGGTTATCTCTGTATTTTTTTGCATTCCTGTTTAAATCTAGATTAGAAATAGAAGGCTTGGAGGGTAGAGGAGAAGGTTTGTGAGAAGTGTTTGACTGTCTATGAGCAACGGTTTGATTGCAGAGAGAACATGATAGCTTGTGAGCTAATTATTTTTGTAATCTGAACATATTTCCACTTGTATGATAATACAGAGATTGGGGTTTTACGTTGAGGCTTTCCCCAGGTTATTCTTTCGTGTTCATGTGTGATTGATTTCTCATTCTCAGTTATATGTGTTCTATTTGATCTTGCTCATATTCGATTAAGCTTCCGCAAGTTTGTTGTAGAAGTATATCTTGTATTTTGCTTTAGTATATTGCATAATCTATTGATCTACAGTGGGAAATTCTACATGGAATCAGAGCAAAGGTGATCAAAGTGAAGAACAGTATACCAGAATGGAGAAGTTCAAAGTTTGAGGTTCCTGAATATAGAAATCAAGTTCTTATCACATCTCAATTTCACCAATGGTGTTCAACAGTTTAAGACTTGAGTATGCCCTTGATAGCAACTCGAATTATATAGCCTGGAAGGATCACATGGAAGCAATATTAGAGGATAACAGTCTAAAGGACTTCATTGATGAAGAAGTCCCCAAGCTGACAACATCTGATGCTACAGAATTGGCGGAATGGAAGAAATGTGTGGCTAGAGCAAGAAGAATCCTCTTAGAGGGAGTTCGAGACCACATTGTCTCGAGCCTCCATGGGAAGGAGACACCATTTTCGATGTGGAAAACATTGAAAGATCTATATCAGAACAGCAGTAATCAGAGGAACTGGCTCTGAAGGACAAGCTTCAGAAAATCAAGTGTGAAAAGGGTGACACGATCTCTACATATCTGGACAAGCTCACCACCTACAGGGATGAGCTTGGAAGTGTAGGGATCACGACTACTGATGATGACATGGTGAGTCTTGCACTCATCGTTCTTCCTAAGAGTTGGCATAGCTACCAAGACTCGGTTAATGGAAGAGAAAAACTACTAAATTGGGAATGACTTTGGTCGGATCTGATGCAAGAGGAGATAAGAAGAAGCACCAAAGTTGGATCCTCATCAAAGCAAGATGATGAGGAAATCTAGCCTTAGCGAGTAAGGTGAGGAAAGGGAAAGGGAAGGTGTCCCATCCCAAATCTAGTTCTTCCCATGGTGGGAAGAAGTTTGACAAATTGAAAGTGTGATGCTTTCATTGTCATGAAGTGGGCCATTATGCTACGAATTGTCCATAGAAGAAATCCAAGAAGGGATCCTCGAAGGGATTTGATGGTGAGGCACTGGCCTCACATTTTGAGTTGGATTTCTCTCTTATCGCATGCATGGTTTCATCCATGGTGGGATGTGTGTGGTACCTGGACAATGGAGCTTCATTCCACATGTTAGGTGACAAGAATCTTTTCAGTACCATGGAGGAGAAGGATCTCCATATGCGAATCAAGATGGGCGATGATGGAAAGTATTGTGTTTCAGGTGAAGGTACAGTTGTGTTTCAGAGGAAGCATGTAGCTCCTGTCACCCTGACTGATGTAAAGTATGTACCAGGTCTGAAGAAGAATCTTGTGTTCATTGCTATGTTAGAAGATAAAGGCTATGATGTAGTATTTAGTAAAGGAAAGGTATTCCTGAGGCATATCAGCACTGGAAAGACCAAGTGAATTGGGATTTGAGTAAAGAATCTCTATAAGCTAGAGGTAGACAACTATGTTATATTGAGTTCCAAAGCTGAGATGGTGCATAGCCAAAATGTTGGGGAGCTATGGCATAGAATACTGGGCCACTTGCACCATGGAGTCCTGAAGATCATGCAGCAGATTTCTACTGGACTTCCCAAGGGTAAACTGGAGCAGAAGAATACATGCAAAGGTTGTACCTTGGGTAAGTATGCATAATATTCCTTTCTGGATCAAGATATTAGAGCTCGAGCAATCCTAGAGCAAGTTCACTCAGATGTTTTTGGACCCTTCTCTACATCCTCCACCACTAAACAAAGGTACTATGTTAGTTTTATTGATGATTTTTCTCATAGATGCTTGATCTACTTTATGCAAAAGAAGGATCAGACCTTCTCGAGGTTTTGTGAGTTTAAATCCTTGGTAGAGAAATAATCTGGAAAGAAAATAAAAGCCTTGTGTAGCGACAATGGTGGTGAGTATGTGTCCCAACAGTTTAAAGACTTCTACGTTGCAGAAGGAATTAAACGAGAATTGATGGCACCCAATAACCCACAGTAGAATGGGGTGGTCAAAAGGAAGAATAGATCGACTGTGGGAGAAGCTCGAGCAATGTTGCATGACCAAAGCCTACCACTGCATTTGTGGGCTAAGGCATGCAATACAATAGTATACTTGCAAAACAAAAGCCCACACCGTATATGGGAATGAAGAGACCTATGGAGGCCTTTTCCAGGAAGCAACCAAATGTGAGTCACTTCCTGAATCTTTGGATCATCAGTTTACTGTCATGTGACAAAAGATGCCTGGAAGAAGCTAGATCCAGTAGCCGAGTTGGGAATACTTGTGGGGTACATTGATACACCCCAAAACTATCGGGTGTACCTTCCTACCAGTCAGAGGACAGTGGTACGCAGGGATCTAAAGTTCGATGAGCAGAAAGCCATGCGAGTATCACTTAAGAGGGAGCTCAAGTTACATGCAGACGATGAACTTTTAGTTCTTAAGGAGGAGGAGCCTCATATTGATGCAGAGCAGCCACATGCAGAGGATCCGGGAGTGGAGACATCCACTCATGCTGAGACTTCTAGAGATGGGCGGAAATGCTCAAGGAAAGCTGACAGGTTGATGTTGGATGTATGAGAGAATGTGGGACAACCATCTTCTTAGCACAGACAGAGGAGGTCGCCCGAGCGGTACACTGGGTACATGGCCCACATTGGGGAGTGTGTTGATACCGAACCTTCTTCATTCAAGGAGGCAGTGCAGCAACCACTCTGGGTTGACGCAATGGTAGAGGAGTATGACTCTATCATTCGGAACAGTGTGTGGGATGTTGTACCAAGACCTCAGGACAAGTCACTAGTTAGTTCCAAATGGCTTTATAAGGTAAAGCAGGCAACTGATGGCAGTGTTGAGAAACATAAGGCAAGGTTTGTTTCTCGTGGTTTCTCACAAGTCAAGGGGATCGACTACGATGAGACCTTTGCTCCCGTAGCAAGGTACTCATCTATCAGATCGATGTTGGCACTATCAACTCAGATAGGTTGGAAGATCCATCAGACCAGAAGAGCACTTCTAGAGGTATCTTCAACCTTGGTTCAACAGGAAACAAAGGTCAGTTACACTTATCTCAGCAGAGGTTGAATACATGGTTTCTTGTCAGGCTGCATGTGAGGCCATTTGGATGTGGAAGATTCTAGTGGGATTGTTTGGTTAGAGGATGGATCCAACTATGATCTACTGCAATAATTAGAGTTGTATCAAACTCTTTAAGAATCTAGTTTTTCATGACAGGTCCAAGCACATTGATATCCGGTATCACCATCTTTGAGACTGTGTGGTCAAAAGGATCATGTTGTTTCTATATGTTTCAACCGAGGAACAGGATGCAGATATTTTGATAAAGGCATTGTCAAAATGCAAGTTCAAGTTCCACAGAGACAGGATTGGGGTTATTGATAATCCCTTTCTTGTTGAGAGGGAGTTTTGAAAATAGCAACAAGAAATGCTAAATATAGAAGTGCTAAATTTAGCACTTCTAGCACTTCTATCAATAACATTTCAGGATACCTTCCTATTTTAGTTAGTACCTGAACTAAAATAGAGAAGTACAAATTTGAATTTGATTTTAGCAGTTGTTTGTAAAATAATTAATTAATTCATCTTGAGTTAATTAGTTGTAGAAAATCAAACATGAAGTCTATGTGGGGACATGCAACAGTTATCCCATTAATTGAGGAATTTATCCCTTAGTTAAAGAGATAAGGATGAGTTGTAATATTGATTTGTAATTAGTTAGCTTAGTTAACTGAGTTAAGTCCAGTTAGATTAGTTCTAACAATTTGTAGAATTAATAGTGAGTTCATTTAGTTAATGCATGCATGCATGTAACTGCTGCACTTCAGATAACTAAATATTCTTTCATAAATAACTCATGCAGGTCAGTTCAGTCAGAGACCCAGTTGAGATCAGAGGAAGGGATGATGTACTATCATTTGGAGGATTTTTCCTACATATGAAACTCATCCATGCAGAAGGAATTATCTCCTTCAGGATTGCGCAGTTAGATCAAAGTTTAATGTGTTGTGTGAGAGGTGAATTCACACAAGTGGCAGCACTGGACCCCAAGGAAAATTGCGCAAGGAAATAGGAGGCTTGGAGGAAAGAGGAGAAGGTTTGTGAGAAGCCTTTGATTGTCTATGAGAAACAATTTGATTGTAGAGAGAGCAGGATAGCTTGTGACCTGATTCTTTTTGTAATATGAACATATTTCCATTTGTATGATAATACAGAGATCAGGGTTTTAGGCTGAGGCTTTCCCTGGGTTATTCTTCTCTGTTCATGTGTGATTGATTTCCCATTCTCAGTTATATGTGTTCTATTTGATCTTGCTCATATTCGATTAAGCTTCTACAAGTTTTTTGTAGAAGTAGATCTTGTATTTTGCTGTAGTATATTGCATAATCTGTTGATCTAAAGTGGGAAATTATACACATCCTTCATCAACATTGTGCAATGAGGAAAATCCAATATCTCTTTAGTAAGCACTAACCAAGCCAAGGTAGTGATTAACTCAAACAACAAATTTGTATCACTCTTCCTAAGTCAAAATAAAAGAGGAAGTGAATTGCTAGAAGTAAGGCCATATGTAGAGGGATGTGCTAAAAATTAAAAACACTATATTAGGGGAATTTTCAACCTAAAAGTGGCCTCCTAAGGAAAAATAATAAAATAATACTTAAAAAATAAAATAAGAGTTATGCATTTTGGGTGGAAAAGAAGAAAACTACTTTTTAATTGTATTTTTGGCTTATCTCCTTACATATTTATTCGAATTTCAAGTGCAGACACTTGTTTGATGAAAAATTAAATCCCACTTCCAATCAGTACCTATTGTGCATACTTGTGAGAAGACCCACATTGATAAAAATTGGAGATATATTAAAAAAGTGTGTTCAACACACTTTTCTAATGTATCTTAAATTTTTATCAATGTGGGTCTTCTCACAAGAATGCATAATGGCTACAATGTGGAATCTAATTCCACATCCAACGAGTGTTTGCACTTGAAATTCGTGTAAACCTATAATGAGATCAGCTAAAAACACAATTAAAAAAAATAGTTTCTTTCATTTTCCCTCCAAAATATATATGTGTGCCTCTTTTAAATTCAAAGGATTTTGATTGGTTTACATATTATGTACATGAAAATAAATTTCCTTTAATGGTCGAAGGAGTGTTTTTAATGATATAGATAAGTGTTTGAGGATCCTAAAGGGTATCACATGAGAGGGAAGTGGAGCATGAGATACAATTGTTGTTTGGCTTTGATTTCCAAACATAGCACTACACAGAGAGTCTATACAAGAAAAGTGTAAAGAGGATTAATAGTTGTAATGACTGTTAGGGTATGGAGTAAATCAACCAAGTAACTCAAGTTGTGGGTCACCTATTATCATAATATCCAACAAGTTTGGGACTTGGAGAATATGTATCAACTACAATGCTATGAATAAGGTCACCCTAAAATATTGGTACCCTTTTCCTAGGATTTATGACTCCCTAGATCGACAATAAGATGTCAAGAACTTCACCAAATTGGATCTCAAATTAGGAGACCCTGAATATATGTAAAAGAAAAAGACACTTGGAAGACCACCTTCAAGGTGAGGCAATGCTTATATGAATGATTGGATCTCAAATTAGGAGACCCTAAATACATGTAAAAGAACAAAACACTTGCAATACCACCTTCAAGATGAGACAAGGTTTATATGAATGGTTGGTCATGCTATCTAGTTTATGTAATGCAATACCTACGTTTATATGTGTGGAAAATGATGTATTGCAACCTTTTCTAGATTCATTAATAATAATATACTTGGATGATACATTGATCCTTAGCTCTTCTAGTGAAACTACAATTCACATCTGATTTAGGTATTAGAGACCCCAAGAAAGCATCAATTACTACCAAAACTCAAGAAATGTGAATTTCCCTAATAGTATTTGGTGTACTTGGAGTATGTGATTGGTGGAGGGGAATTCAAGATTGGTCTTGCAAAGATGGTGACCAACTCCCACCAATGTCATTAAAATGGGAGCTTTGAGCATGATACCTTCGCAATTTTATCTCATCCTTTTTAGTTGTGCTTGCACCATTTTGTGCCATAATAGCCAATGTCAAGAGTTTATCACAGGGAAAGAATTGTCATAAGATTTTAAAGAGCGTAAACAAAAGATTAGTAAAGCACCGGTTCTTGCATTTTCTAACTTGTAGAATCGCTACAAACTATCCATGACATATGCAAGTTGATATGCTAAGAGAGAAATCTTGTTGCAAAGAGGTAAGAAAAAGTATGTTATCATTTTGTGTTTCATGATGTAACCATGGACTACCAAAAGTTTGACAAGGATCTCTATGTTCTAGTGAATGCTATTAAGAAATGGAAGCACTATCTTATAGGAAAGGAGACAATCATCCACATTGACCTCCAACAATTACAATACTTGTAAGTCTAAAAAACGATTCAATAAACAAAACACTATAAGTGAATGAAATATTTACAATAATTTCATCTCATCATCAAACATAAAACATAAATATTAATAAAATTAATAGAACATACTTTTAAAGTCATCCACATCCAAAACCCATTCTTATGCATATTGAACCTTTCCCCATAATACATTAAAAAAAAATGAATACATAGAAATTAAACACTTCATAGACCAGAAGGTCAAGTTTATGAAAGGAAGTACTACCATCAAATTGGATTGGAATACACGAAAATTAAAGACTTCATAAACAACAAGACCAAGTTCATGAAAGAAAGGATTACCATCAAGTTGGATGATTATGTGTGCTTAAAAGAGAAACATTACATGTTATTAAAAAGGCTTATGCCTACAAAGATTATAAAAACCTTTACTGCAACATATGAAAAAAAAAAAAAATTCTTTTTATGTTTCAATGATGTGTTGCATCCATGTAGGAAGGAGATTAACCTAGATTCTTGCGGGTAAATGTCCTTTGTGTGCTTGACGTAAGACACTCAATCACCTCTCCTAGTAGTCGAGATAGGGCAACTCAAAAATAATTATTTCCATAAATTATTATTTTGCATTTCCATAATAGGAGCTTGATGGTGAGAAACCTTTGAACCTTTAACTAAACCTCTAATTTTAATATCCGGCAAGGAAAGAGTTACGTCATGTTTCAATCGTCTCCACGTCATGAAATCAACAAACCAGATTAAAAAACGCATGATGACATGAAGTGATTTCAATTACAAACAAATTGACCAGCTGGCAATCACACCAAAGTAGAATTGACAAGACTAAAATCACTATGAAATCAGATTTCTCCTATTAAATTGCACTGAAAAGGGTAGCAAACTTGATGTAACCTTTATGAAGTCGGTAGTTTTCTTTCTATATGTTTCTTAGTTTTGTTGTTTACTTGTTATATGTTTTCTAGTTTTGTTGGGTATAGAAGTTGTTTAAAATTTTACAAGGATTTTTTTTTTTATTAATATAAGTTTGAATTACGGATTTTTTATAATTTTAATAGTGTGGAATATTGTAAGAATATAATTAAAAATATTAATTTTAGTATTTTTGAAAATTTTTAGAACATTAAATTTATATATATTTATATTATTATTTATTTTTAAGTTACTTTTAAGTTAGACATTAAATTGGTGTATGTGATTTTTTTATTTGTGAGATTTCTACCAAGACATACATACTTTATTTTGTTAGAATTAATGGAGAAAGTTGGTATTTTCCTAGATTTGGTTGTTTGTTGTTATAGGATAAGATTGAGACCCTCTAAGATCTTATTACTTAGGGATTGGTTCAAACCACCTTGTTTATGTGCTAGTTTATATGTAACAGGGTTTTGTGTGAATGGATGTAAAGCGTTCTGCGAGAGGTAGTCTCTCACTTGAGAGCTACCCAATTTCATCAATAAATTTGATTCTTTATTTTTATCATGGTACGAATTATGAAAGTTGGGCAACTGAATTGAAAACAACATTATGGAAGGTAAATTTATTGAATTATGGTGAAAATGCTATCAATTTAAACTATGATAGTGGAGATGCATCAACATTATGTCTTATAACATCTGCATTAGATGAAAACATCATGTTCAACATACTACATGAATATGGTAAGATTCAAAATGCAAAACTTTTGTGGGATATTTTGGAAATGAAGCACAATTTCAATGAGGGCAAAGATGATGAAGGTATTGCTCTTGAAAATGATGATTGTGTTTCAATCCCATAACTGATTGTGAAATTGAACATGTCAACATTGAATATGCAATGATGGGTGATGACTATGTGCCTGTAATTGACATTAAAACGTGTGATGATGAAGATATAACCATTATTGTAGAATCTAAGTTAGAATCTAAGTTTTTTTTATGAAGAAAGCTTCCCTGATGCAAAGACCTATGAAGTCAAATTTGATGAGATCTATGTATCTCATGACGAGTGGATCGATCTAATGCATGAAAAGCATCTTATTGATAAGCTGTTGTTAAGTGAGAAGAAAAGCCTATCTCCATATACAAATCAAATGCAAAAAAACATGTTTGTAGCAATAGAATTGAGTAAAGAGGTTGAAGGCATGAATCAAAAAACTATGTCAACAGAGAGAGATGGCGAAATGAAAGCTCTCTTAAAAGAGCAGGAAGACAAGAGCCAATATGAATCTAACATTGTTTTTAAGTGTGCAGATATTGTCATTCAAGAAGAAACAATTGAAAAGTCCCAAGAACCTGCAACATTGAATGTTAAGAGTTCAAGTGTTTCGCCTTTGGGGTAGAAAACGTAAAAAGGAGGAGAAGCTCCACCACTACTTTATGGCAAGAAAAGTGAAGAAACTTCACCGACAAATGAACAAGCATGGACTCTTATGCAAAAAGAAAAAAATGAAAGCTTAGTTACCAAGTGTTTTATGTACTATTGTAACCCTAGCTAAAACTAGACTAGCAGGCGCATGCTATTTTTCCAAGCACCCTTTCTCCATTAAGGGGGAGTGTTAAAATTAATGGAGAAAGTTAGTCTTTTCTTTCCAAGCACCCTTTCTCCATTAAGGGGGAGTGTTAGAATTAATGGAGAAAAGCACCCTTTCTCCATTAAGGGGGAGTGTTAAAATTAATGGAGAAAGTTAGTCTTTTCTTTCCAAGCACCCTTTCTCCATTAAAGGGGAGTGTTAGAATTAATGGAGAAAGTTAGTCTTTTCCTAGATTTGGTTGTTTGTTGTTGTAGGATAGGATTGAGACCCTTTGATTAGGTTTAAAATCCTATTATTTAGGGAGTGGTTCAAACCACCATGTTTATGTGCTAGTTTATATGTAACGGGCTTTTGTGTGAATGGATGTGTGAATGGATGTAGAACTTTCTGCCACATACAGTCTTCAGTGCAGTCTCTCACTTGAGATGTGATCAATAAATTTGATTCTTTATTTTTATTATACCCCTCTTTGGTTTTGAACCAACGACTCTTTAGGAGAAGACACATGTTGTTAACCATTAGACCAACTCAAGTTGTATATATATATTTATAATTGAAAAATATATCTATATATTAAAAATTATATTTAAAATAACAAAATAAATTTGTAAATTAAAAAAACACATTTTAATTAATAAATATCTTAAGCAAAACTTTTTGGTAGAAATCACATAAGAAAATTTTTTGGCCTACTCATTTCAAACAAATGTAATTCATATTTAATTTGAATACAGAAAATAAATATTTTATCATCCAATTATATGTAACGTTTTTTCAACTAAAAACTCTAAAAATATAAAATAATTAAACAACACAACTTCCCAAACATCTTGCCAATTTTATTAAGTTTTCTATCAATGAATGAATTGACGAATAGTGTGCTACAAAAACTGTACTAGGTGGCTCTGGCCAACATTTCCTGGCACTGCTGGTAGGAATTTTGACGTTGTAGTCGCATCTGCTGATAGAACAGTGTGATAAACTCTTCTGCTCGTCTGTCTACTTGAGGAGAGCAGAGAGAATCCATTTGAGGAGAGGTGAGATAATCCATGGGGGAATTGGGAGACTCGTCAACACGGGAACGCTGTTGTTGCTGTTCGTCATTGACACTAAAACAATTCTTGTTCTCATATTGGCCATCATGGGCAGTGGGACAAACGCAGGGCAGAGCTCTGCAGAGAAGAAAATGCAAACGATCATCCCACGATCTCTTCTCATGACCCTTCACCGGAGTGCTGCTACAAGAAAACTCCTCCCAATGATCTTCAAAATTAAATGACACATGATCGTAACCCACCGTTGGTGTTTCCAATTTCTTGATGAATGCTCGCTGGAGATCATGGATTCTGACCATCATCTTTTGCCATTGTTTTCCTGCAAATCCCCTCCTCATCATCACAATCACCAATTTTGCCGCATTGTAAAACCGCCTTTTCAACCGATGCCGATCCTTCATATTCAACATTCTTCCTAGTCTGATTCGTTGCCACCAACTTTTCGATAGGTCTGCACTTCTGTTTTCGGGGTTGGTAGCTATTATTTCATAAATTATTCACAACCACTGCAACTCAAATCTACTCATTATTTTCACAGCAATGATGTATTCACAACCTATGGAGGGCGACTAATAAGTTTGAGGAGTTTGGGAATTTGACTGAAATATGGAGGCTGGATTTCCTGGAGAAGCTACTAATTCTGTGGCGTGGCGTGCCGTGGCGTGTATAAATAAAGAGTGAAACTCATAAATGCGCGTAATGTGGGCTTCCACGCTACGCAAGCTGGGCGTTTATGAGGTGCAGTGCTTTTTCCGATCAAATTCTCACGCGGTTTTTACGCGTACGTTGACGCTGTGTTCGTCGTGCAAGAGTCAAATTTCTCGATCCAGACTTACAGTTGTGACGACAGCGTGGGATAGGGGGCATCATATTGTTCCGGCCGTAACGTGAGTATAATTGTGGAAAGAGGAAATAGGTTCTCAAGAAAAGGTAAGCCAGTTACGTAGACAACAGCTGTTTCGAATCGAAAAGACAACTGGATGTAATGTGAGGGCAACAGGCCACGCGGTCTTTTCTTTTACAGCACTGCATTCCATGAAAGTACATTGTAAGGCACACATTCTAGGGGCGCTCTCAATAAGAAATTGTTTACTTTACAGATTAAAAATCGCCATCGGACGGTTCAGGGGATACTTTAAGCAGGAGTATAACGATTATGTTTTTCCTCTTAAAGTTAATGAAAATTCTGGTCATATTTTGAAAAACGTTGTTAAATTTTACAATTTTAGGTGTTGTCAAGATTTTTGATGGTGCTGAACCTATTTCCACTATCAAAAACATGATTCAAACACGGTATTTACAAGATTTTTTGAAATCTTTTTATGCGGATTCTGACCTCTTTTGATCATTTTGGCAATTCTTCCACCTCTGTAAATGACTCCTAAATTCAATATGATTTTTATTATATGGAGTGATGTTTGATATTTATTTTATTTATTTTTAATATAATGGGCAAATGTATTCGGTTGTCAAAATAGTATTGGGATAGCAATCATAGCAGTGGGACAACTATCATAATTGCTATTGCTTTTTGTTAATATAAATTTATTTATCATTTTTATTTAAGAAAAACTATCACTTGGAATTACTTATTGGTGATTTTTAAAGGGGTAGACTTTCACTGTTGCCAAATGTCTCCAGGTCTTGGGCCTTTAGTCGGTTTGAGGAAGAGAAGCTCTTAGCCAAATAAAAGCAATTGTAGGGCCAAAGACACCGATACTTTTCTTATTATAAAAGTATTTTTTTATTAATCTCTTGTTTCTAATAACTGAGTGGTTGGCACAACGGGATGTTATATGGTTGGCACAACGGGATGTTATCCCCTCCACTCAGCGTGAAATCCCACAGGGTGACATCTTTGGTCCCTTGTGATAAGACTCAAGGAGTAGACTCCCCCATCTTCCTGGGGTCTAGGCTCTTGCTAAGTCACAAATTCATGGTATAGGTTTGATCTTAGGTCTCACACATATTACTCCAACTAGTTTTGTCAAATTAATTATAAAATATGGTTAAACCAAACAATATTGTATATATACATGTTTTATATTATTTTAAAGAAATAAAACATGTTCAATTGTGTTTATTCCATTGCAACTTTTAAAATGATGAATTAGATTAAAAGAAGATTTTATAAATAATAAAACTAGTGCAATTATATAATTTAGATGGTTAATAAACATTGATAGGAATCAATCAATGATAAACATCAAAACACTTACAGCATGATATATCACATATTGTCAACATTAAAAAATAATAATAATATAATAAAATAATTAAATTATTACTTTAAATTATTATTATTATTATTATTAAAAGAATTAATATACAAGTTGAATAAATATATGTTGTAAAAAACATACACTCGATTCTTAATTAGGGAGATTCATTTCACTTTACCATGGAGATTGTTAACTTGTACATAGGCTTTATTACAATATCACTAGCCAATACTATGACTTATCAATACCAAATTTTGGAGTCGAAATATTTTATATATAGTTTATTTTAATAATTTATAATTTTTTTAAATTAAATTGAAGAGGAAAAAAGACATAACTATCTTTGAAATAGATTCCTAAAAGCATTTAGTGGATATTGCACAGAGGTTAAATCCCAATCATCCACCTATTAATTATTGATAATTAATTTAAAATTTTGGAAGTCGTGTTTCAAAATAGAAATGCTATTATTGATAATTAATTTCAAATTTTGGAAGTCTTGTTTCAAAATAGACATGATAACATTTCATGGATATTGCATAGAGGTTAAATCGGAATCATCCACCTATTAATTATTGATAATTAATTTAAAATTTTGGAAATCTGGTTTCAAAATAGACATGTCTATCAACATAACAAGTTTGAAGCCACTTTAAATAAGACGTTAGGAGGATTCTAACATTTCAATCAATAATAATATATGGGGCATGCATTTTAAAGAAATTCATAATCCTCCAGCGAGTGAGAAGGAAATGAGCTCACATGTTTCCATCCCAACAAGGAAAAAACCAATTGAGTTTAGATTCAAGTATGAATGTATTGAATGCATAACCATGCTTTTGATATTTCCATATCCAATAATTAAATAGATTCATTTTCCATATCTAACCGTGAAATAGATCATTTTTTAATTAAACTAATAAATAAACCTATTTTATAAAAATCAAGATTTAACAACAATATGCCAACACTAAAGAAACTACATAAAAATTTTCACAATTAAACAAAAAATAGTTATTTCACTTAGGCAAACAATAAAAATTAGCTCTATTATTTCAATAAGACAACTAAAAAAACCTTTAATTTAATTACTATATCCACATATGTTAATGTTTTATATAACATATCAATACTCAAAGGTAATATGGACATGTTTTATATAACATATCAATAGCTCAAAGGTAATATGGACATTTCATGTAAGCTTCAACCTTTAAGCTTCAAGATTTAGTATTCACAATTTAAGATTGAATATGCAAAATATAAAATCTTATGATATGAATGGAGAGGAAGGACAACATTTTTCTAATACATCCAAATACCCACTATAAATGAATTTGTACTTATTTTGAAATTTCAACACCATGAAAGATTTTTTTTTACCAGTCTCAACCATACAAAAATATACTATACTTTTTAAAACTTCATGTTGAAATTTTATTGTTGTAAATATTGTATACTATTCATTTAAAAAATTATGTAAATATTATCATCAATATGCAAATTTTAAATTAAATTAATGATTGCCCTGATTCCTATCCCATCTATCTAGTCACAGACCGTAAACCCATGGAAAGTAATCTCTTCCACCATATTAGCATTGTTTCCACGTTCATATTTTTGTAACGACCTATTTTATATAGGCATCACTTATATGTAGATGTTATTGAAATATATATTTCAGGTTAATCATTTTCTCCCTTAGCGTAGTTCACAAGCTTTGCAATTTGCTAGATGTATGCCAAAGGGGTTCCGTAGACACTACACGTGGTATAAATTTGTATTGTTTTTTTCATGAGAAAAAAACCAATTATCTTTTATTATTTTAATAGATAGTTACATTTACAATTTTCTTTAATTTCCAAAAACTAAATTTATTAAGAGATTTTATTGACGGTGCTAGATCCCACCAACATACAAGGGGTCTCTCAGATATGAAGTCTCAATTAGACCTCACATCATTTGGTATTGGAGTTCTATCTGAAAATGTGGTATGGCTATCATATACTTAAGTATTTGCCTTGGCTGCAAGTGTCAGCATGAAAGAGAAATGAACATGTACTTTTGAATGAGTAAGTATGCCTCGTGAATTGTTCAATTCTAATTTGTATCACGGTTCTTTCAAGGAAAGGAAACAAAAGTGATCCTTCCGAAGAAAGGTATTAGTACGAATTTAATAAAGACACACGCACATACATATGAAAGAATCATTAGTCATCAAGTGAAATGGTTCACATAGATGCAACGATCATGAAAAAAAGTACAACCCATATTCAATAAGATGAGCACCAAAGCCATTAAAATAGTTCAATTTCTTTAGAACATATGAATTCCAACATACACCACAAACATTCCAAGAATAGTCTTAAAACATTCATGATATACAGACGAAAATGTGTTCACTCAATGAGCTTCAAATATTAGGCGAAAGTTCCAAGATGTACATTAATACAATGAACACCACTAGCTCCAATAATGGAGCGTTTAGCCACTAATAGCTCTCCAAAAGAACTATCTTCCTCTCTAATTCCTCGTTGGAGAAGCCAAGGTTAGAAGTCCTCTCTTTGAGTAAGGAGACTTCTTTTATAGCAAGAGGAATGGCATTTGATATCCCTATGACTCTTGAACTTCTTCGTGACTCTTAGACTTCTAATGTGACCTTTGAACTTCTCTATGACTTTTGGACTTCTATGTAACTTTTTGATTTCTATGTGACTTTTGGACTTCTCCCTGTGACTCTTTTGTCTATACGTGATTGTTGGAGTTTCACATATTTACATTTACAATATTTCCCAAAATTACATCATCATGTGACGACAACATGACAAGTCATTGACATTAATGACTTGGACTCATGATGACTTGTACATAAGGTTCTTTGATAAGTGACAACATTGCCATTATGTATTCAACACTTATAATAGATCTTGCATTGTTGTTGTGTTGACGATGTTGGATGTCGCCAACATATAGGGGACCTCCCTGACATGAAATCTCAATTAGACCTGACGACATTTGGTATAGGAGTCCCATCCGACTATATGGTCTGACCACCATTGTGAGTGGTTTTAGAGGTATGCCTTGGCCACAACTTATATACAAGAGATCATAAACACAACTTTGAGGTAGCAATAATGTGAGCTTTATGTGACATTGGTGCAGAGTGTAGTGGGAACTTCCACGGGCGTAAGGGAGATAAGTCTCTAGTGAGGAATGTAGTAGTAGTATCCTAAGAGAGACTAGGGAGCGAAAGAGGAAGACTTGTTGATTAACCTGAAAATTAGTTCACAAGATATAAACGACAATCATAAAAGTATGAACAACACTCATTCAACAATATCCATATCTAGTGATCCAGGAGGATCCTGGAAGATTGATACAGGTGGATTTTCATAAAAGTACCATTGGCATGGTAAAAGGCTTGAAACACAAAGTGGAAGAATCTGGGTAAACTTAGCATCAGATCGAAGTGCTCCTCATCCTGATTCCAACAGTGTGAACGACACTCAAATCCGACTTCATATGAAGAAGTTAGAGCAAGTCAAAGTTCAAAGTTTGACTTGTCTAGATGGCAGGAGGAGATGACATGGAAAAGGTCTCAGGGAATGGGGAAACGCCAAGTGACAAGCTGCCATTGGTCCCGCATATCGCATATCGGAGCAAGAGGAACAAACGAATTAAGGAGAATCAACCCCGATAGGATCCCAACTGCGATTGAGATATCACATATCTCAGGTCAAAGGAGGAACGAGAATTCAAGAATCGACTCCTGGCGAAGCTCAATTGTGATGCGATAAAATCGCCATCGCATATTGCAGTGGGAGCATGGAGTATCACCCTAGCCATTGCCGATTGCGATTTACGATTCAGACCCGATATTTTTGTACATTGTATTTTATAACTCAACGGGTCTGCTACTATCACAATATATGGACTTTGATATCTTCCGAGGGAAGTTCCGATTGCGATTTGCAATGAGGATTTCCACATTTGATATTGTTCTATGTTGTATTTTATAACCCGACGGGTCCGCTACATTGCAAAACACCTATTGTATGGGTTTGGTCCATCACTGATTGGAAACACCGATGGGTTATCAACATCGATAAAGCCACGGAGGCAAGGTAAAAAATTGATCAAAGTAGTTAAATAGTTTTGCCAGGTTTTTAAGGGGATTGTTGCCATGTCTTATTCAGGCCTGAGAATCTCTGTTGGGATAATGCCCGCTTACTAACTTCGTCGCTGGTTGGAAACTGCCTGGGTTTTGAGGGATTGTCGCCATGCTTTTAAAAGACCCTTTTGGGTCGGAAGAAGGCAGAGAGGACTAGCCGATTAATTCAAAATATATTGTGCAGCAGACCCTGACCCTGGCAGCATGTCAGGACCTTGCTTTGAGCATCTGAGAGGTTCCGACAAGTTGCAGAAGGCTTGATTATCCAAATTGGGTGTTTGGATAGGCATTTTTGCATGATTTGTTGCCAGGAGTTCAGTGGTACTACCTGTTTCTGAAGATGGGCTCTCCATTCTTCATCCATATTCCAGTGTGGAGGTATAAGTATTGTAAAGACTATTGCTTGCACTTTTATCACTTTTTTATGCCACTTAATGAATGAAGGCCTCCCACTATTGAGCAGGGCCCGAAAATGCAGTCCAAATTAGACGAACTTTGCAATCAAATCATTGTGTCATGGTTTTCATGTTCTTTTGGTTATTTTCGCATTGTTTATGTGTTTTTAAGTTATATGGTTAAGAATATTTGTTTTATGTAATTTCGATGCATTTGTAAGTAAAAGATCCTGGATCAAGTTTGGTATCAGAGTAGGTCTTTGTAGATGTGAATTGTAAGAGTTTATGCTAACCCGGAACAAGCTGCGAAAAGGATAAAGAATGCTTAATTCCTTTGATCCTAAAGTAAGACGTGCACAACGGAGAAGAAACATGACCAATGAAGAAGCTCATTGGGAAGAGGAACATAATTTCTGCAAGGTATTCTACAATATGGCAGGGAAAGTAGACAAGTTGTTACCAGAGTATGAGAAGGCACTTGGACATGAGAAGAAGGATGTTGATGACCATGGGTCAGCAAATCATGAAGGTGGTGGAGAAGAGCCTCCTCCCTTTCCTTCTTCAAGTGATCGTTCTCATCACTCTCATCGAAATTCCAAGCAGAAATCTAAGAAACTATTCTTCAAGTTAGACGTAAAGTTTGACCTGCCCATGTACAATGGAGAGTGTAGTGCAGAAAAACTTAATAAATGGATAAGGTAGATAGAGGTTTACTTCTCGATCTAGAATATCAAAGAAGATAAGGAGAAAGTCCAATTAGCATCTCTTCGGCTGAGCGGCACTGCTCTCGTTTTATGGGAGAGTAAGTTGCAGAAGGGCAACACAAAGTCAGGTAACCTTTTGTCCTCTTGGTCTAGTTTTATTTCTACATTGAAATACCTTTTTTACCCTTTGGGTTATAAAAAAAGGCACTTATGGAATGGAAATATCTAAGGCAAGGTAAAGGCCAAAATGTGCAAATCCTCACTGAATAATTTAAAAAAAAACATTTAATCTGGGCATCTCATTAGATTCGCCTGAGACTGTAACTAAGTATGTAGGTGCGCTACATAGTTACATAAGACACTCACTGTTACTATTCGAGCCTACTACAATTGATGTTACCAGCGTAAAGGTTATTCATATTGAAAGTTGAGGCAAGAATGACAGAGATGATCAAGCCAAGAAGACGTTTTTCAAATCTCAGCATGGTAAAACCCAGAAGAAAGGCAAAGGGAAGGATAATGAGATAGTCACAACCAAGAAAGGGGACAGAGAAACACCATCTTGCACTCATTACAAGAAATATGGTCATGATGAGTACCACTGCTGGAAGCTGCATCCGGAGATAAGACCAAAGAGATTTAGTAGAAAGGGGAAGTAGAAGACAGTGGCAACAACGTAGGACCCTGGATTAGATTCCGATGACGAGACATTGATCACAACTGTGGGCACAAGAGGTACTCTTTCTGTTAATGATAGTTCTGATTCGATTTCAAGTACGAGTTATTTGAATCAGCCTATAAGTAATGAGAGAAAGAGAATTGAGTTATTCCACATTAGAGTTGTTATAAAACATACAAAGGTGGAAACTTTGTTCGATTTAGGTTCCCAAGAAAACTTAATCTCAGAGTCCTTAGTGAAAATGTTAGGCCTTGAAACCTAGCCTCATCCGAGTCCATACTCGCTTGGTTGGGTAAGCGATAAATCCAGACTAGAGGTAACTAAGTAGTGTAGGGCCAAATTTATTATTTCTTCTAAATTAATTGATGAGGTAGAGTTAGATGTTTTGCCTTTGGACATCAGTGGAATCATCTTGGGAAGCCCATATGTATATGACAATAAGGCAATTTTCTTTCGACATGAAAACAAATACCACCTCACAAAGGATGGGGTAAGTATATAGTCAAAGCTCATCATAAAAAGTTAATGCTAGCCTTGTAAGCATAGGATAGATTAAACAAATGGCTAATTCCAACAAAGGGTGCATGCTCATGATAGTGAGAGTGAAAGAAGCCGAGATGGCTGACACTTTCAAAGGTTGTAATCCTAATCATAAGAAAGAATTGTTTGGAATTATTTTTTATTATGATGGACTGTTTTAGGAACCGAGGGATTTCCCTTGAAATGGGAAATCCAACATAAGATCCATCTGCAACAGGATGCTCCTTGACTAAATTTTGGCATGTATAGGATGCCTTCTATCGAGATGGAGGAGATCAAGAAATAGGTGTAAGAGTTTTTTAAATCAGGGATTCATCAAACCGAGTTCTTCTGAATTATTAGAGGAAGATCGTTTAATCGTGGCAAGAGCAAGAAAAATTGAACGTTTCCTATCACAACCCTTTTTCGTAGCAGAGGTATTCACAGGTTCCCCGGGCAAATATGTTGGGTCTCATGGAAACAATTAGAGCCTTGTGGCTCACCGGTTGTGTTGGTGCCAAAGAAAGATGACACATGGAGAATGTGAGTAGACTACAGGGTGCTAAACAAGATTACGGTGAAGAATCGATACCCTCTCCTTCGCATTGATGAATTGTTAGATCAGTTGAAAAATGTTGTTTATTTTACAAAATTGGATTTGCGAAGTGGATATCACCAGGTTAGAATTGCAGAGCAAGATATTTGGAAGATTGCGTTCAAAACCAAATAGGGGTTGTTCGAATGGATGGTGATGCCATTCGGACTGTGCAATGCTTCGACAACATTTATGAGGGTAATGAATGAACTATTTAGGCCTTTTATTGAGCTTTTTGTGCTTGTATATCTCGACGATATTCTTGTTTATAGTAGTACATGGGATGAACATGTATTTCATGTGAAGAAAGTGCTTGATGTTTTGAAAATGAAAAACTGTATGTGAAACTATCAAAGTGTGAGTTTGGGAAGATCTATCTAGTTTATTTAGGCCACATAGTCGGTAATGGGCAATTGAGGATAGATCCCTCTAAAGTAGATCGGATTATGAATGGCATGAGCCCACAAATGTTACAGAGGTCTGAAGTTTTCTAGGTGCGTTATAGTATTGGAGAAGGTTCATTGCAAACTTCTTTGTTATCGCAACCCCCTTACACGCATTGACCAGTGTGAAGTAGACCTTTCAATGGGAAGGGAAGTAGCAAAAATCCTTTGACACGTTGAAAGAGAATATCAGCACAACACCAGTGCTAGCCTTACTAGAATTTCACCATCCTTTTGAGATTGAAATAGATGTGGGCATATGTGCCATGGGCATTGTATTGATGCAGCAAAGAAAGCCTGTATGTTACCATTCAAAGAATTTAACCCAGGTTGCTGTGAATTATCCCACGTACGACAGGGAGTTGTACGCATTGGTTCAGAGTGTAAAGAAGTGGAAACACTACCTGATTGGTGAGGAGATTATCATCCATACGGATCATCAGCCCTTGCAGTACCTATTATCACTCCAGGAAACTCTCCTAGGTTGCAGCTTAGAGATGCCTGGTAACATATAATCTTCAATATTGTTCTCAGAACTATTGGAATGGATGATGGTTTAGATCAAGTCAGATAACCATTTCAGCTCTATTCTCAATCAAGACATGCACGAACACCCTCAACAACACAAGGCTTTAGACCACTAATGCTCAATAGTTTGTAGATTTAATGGATAGATGGAGAATATTGATAGTACCAGCAGATTGCATACATGAACATATATGAATGGCTAGCTACATACAGAAAATGAGCGTATTGACTATACTAGCAGATGCATATATAATAACACATATAAATGTCTAGCTACATGCAGTAAAGAAGCTTGTAAGTCTAATTTATCAACATAGAGATAAGATGACAGTTATCTGGCATTAGATATAGAAGAAACATGAATAAACTATCCAAGTGCAAGCTTAGAATAGAAGAGAAATGGACATTGAACATATAACACAAAAAGAATCTTGTATTACTAAAGAATGCAGATGGGAAGATAGAGGAGTAGAGTCTCCACAGTGTCCAAAGGTTGAACCCTTGTTACATCTAGTTTTTAGATATTTATAACCTTTACAATGATATTCAGCCTTCTGAGGCTTGAGAGGTCTTAATCGATCACTCTATCTTGTTTAACTGCTTGATTCCCTAAAGGCCAGCATGGCTTGGAGGTTTTTCTCTTTCTCACAGAGGAATAACCACATTCAGATATTTTGGATAGTCTGCTATGTTGTCTGGGAGCTCTCTCGTGCTAGAGATGCTCCATAATGTTTGTTGCTCTGGCTGTTGCGATGTTGATGCCTCATGGCCGATTCTGTTTCAGGCTAGTTGCGCGTGTTCCAGGACTACTTCTGTGTTGCGTTGTCTGTGCTCCTTGATCACCTTCCAGCTTCTGCTTTGTGGTGGAATGGCTCTTCGGGCCTATGAAACCCCTCTAAAATGTGGACAACGACTGTTTTATGTTTAATACATAAAAATCATGTAATACTGTGAACTCCCACATTCTTTGCGTACTTTCGAAATACATGAAAAACACTGAAAAAATAGGAAAAATTGGCCTCCGCGGACTTGAATATATATATATATATTGCTTCCCAAACCCTTTCGGGTCCGGGATTATCGCTACCGCAATGCCCCAAGGATCCTTTGTATTTCGTTTAAACAATGAAAATACACAAAATATATTGAAAACAAGCCTTTAGCGGATTTGAAAGATTATAAAATTCCATTCTATCGACGCAGTATTTTGTTCCCTTTGTATTTCGTTGAAACAATCAAAATACACAAAAACATGAAAATGCTTGGGCACAGATCTCAAACTTTATGAATTCCCAACTATGATGTCGTCGGGTCCAGCCCATCGGGCCACCCGTATGTATGCGTATAGGCCTCGCCCATGGTATATTGTCGATGCGACATAGCAATGCGTTAAATCGCAATCGCTAATCGCTAATCGCTCAACACCCGAGCCTTGATACATATTACAAATGCTCCTCGCCAATCTAATCATCAGCGATCGTTGATCGACGGTGTCATGCGCCCGCCTTTAGACTGTCCCCTCTACCCAACTGATATGTGATTTTCCACTTAGATCTGGGCTGTTGATTGGCTAGATCTAACGGCTTCTATGCAATGCCCAGTTTAAGCCTGCGATAATGGTTTTTCATGGTTTTAGAGTGTTTTGAGCCTCCCGATAGTGTATTTCCGCCCTTCCAAGGGCTTTCCTCCTGCGACCATTTCAACTTTGAATGATCCTTAAGAGGATTTTGAAGACTTTTGGAGCATACTTGGATTGTTTTTGGACCGTTTTCCCACAAGGCTAACACTGGCTCCCTCTGGGGATGAAAGCCTCCTTGTGAGGTTTCAAGAACTACAAATCAATGCCTTTCCTGTAAAAAAAAAAATTAAATCTTCCTTCTAGTGTTCCATTGGGCATCGAGTCTATTTTGTAATGAAATAAAAACTGGAAAAACATATTTACAATGACAAGGCCTTAAAGCCTTAAACGAAATAAATTTTTAAGAATTGCCCATTTACTGGGCTGCCAAAAGTATCTTCTCCTTCCAGACTATGCAGAATGAATGTATTGTTCTGCTGAGCTTGAGCAATGAAAAAAGGACCTATCCGTAAGGAGTCAAACTTGCCATGATTTCCTCTCTTTTCCTTAAATGTGTCCCATTTAAGCACCCAATCACCAACTTGGAAATTGTCCACTTTTGCCTTCCTGTCTAAGTTTCTTTGATTTTCTTCTGATGAGTTTTTGACTTCTCAACCAGCTGCTCTTTGATCTACTGTAGTTCAACCTGGTTATTCATTCTTCTTACCATATCATTCTTGTCATCTTGTTCTTATTGCAAGAACTTAGCCACAGGGAGAATGAGCCGGATGGGGAAAACAACATCAATGCCATAGACTAGTTTGAATGGAGAATTCCCTATGGACTTTTTGATGGTAACTCAGTCAGCCCATAATACAAACTTCAGCTTGGAATCCCATCTCTTTTTGTTGTCCTCTAACAGCTTTTTGATGACCCTTACCAGGCTCTTGTTAGATGATTCTGCTAGGCCATTTCCTTGAGGATAATATGAGGTAGAATGCACCACTTGAATGCCCATGGATTCAATCATGTCCATCAATTCTTTTGCCTTGAAAGCTGCTGCATTATCAATGACCAGTTTTGTTGGGCAACCAAATCTAGTGAAAATATTCTCATTCAAGAACTTTATGACAACTTGATGATTGGCATTTTTAGTGGGTATAACCTCAATCCACATGGTGAAATAATCAGTGGCTACTAAGATCCATTTGTGTTGGCCACTGGAATGTGGGTTGATCTCACCTATAAAGTCCAAGCCCCACTGCTGGAAGGGATTATTGACATGTATTGGCTTCAAGGGCAGAGATTTTAGTTGTTGTCTTCCTGCAAACCTCTGACACTTGACACAATTTCTTACAAAAGAAAACATGTTAGAGAACAAAGTAGGCCAATTATATCTAGCCCTCAAGATTTTGTGAGTTGTGATTTTCCAATAATGATGCCCTCCAAAGATGCTAGAATGGAACTGGTGCATGACTTCCACAGATTGTTCTTTATCTAGACACCTCAAGAGGATTCTTGATGGGTCTTTCCAATAAAGAAGATTTTTATCAATATAGAATTTGGCTGATCTAAGTTTAATGGCATGAGCTTGACTTGAGCTAAGCACTGGAGGGACTTCTAGCTTTTGCAAAAAATGAAATATGTTGTAATACCATTCACATGTGAACTTTTGCTCTTTTGTTGCTCCCTCTGTCTGCTCATCATCTGAATTCAGACTCATGGAATTTATATGTAACAAGCTACAATTTTCTTCAGCCATAAGTTTAGTCAAGCCTTGGCCTTTTACAAGCTTAGTGGGCTTCACCTCTATGTTAAACTTTATGAATTTTGTGATCCATTTAACTTTCTTCCCATCAATATCTGGTTGGGTTAAGACATCTTTTACTGAAGCTGAAGGTACATATGCAACTACTTTGGAATGCAGAATATAAATTATGAATGCCTTTAAAGACTTTATGAGAGAATGAGCTTGTTTTTCAATAAGGTCATACCTTAATTCAACATCCCTTAAAGTTTTTCTGAAAAAGGCCACGTGGTGCTCTATGCCTTCATCATTTTTCTACAATAGAATTGCTACAAGTGTGTCATAAGAGGCAAAAGAGAAGATACAAAACTCCTTAGTGTAATTTGGGTTGATTAGAGTGGGATCTTCCATGATAGCTTGCTTGATGACTTCAAAAGAGCTTCTTGAAGCATCGGTCCATTTTATTTCTGCTCCTTTCTTCAGCATGGAATTGATGTGTTTTACAAGCTCTGCAAAGTTTGAATGAACCTCCTTACAAAGTTAATCTTACCCAGGAAGGATTGAATGACGCTTTTTGACCTTGGGATGGACAATGTCTGAATGGCTTGAACCCTTGTTGGATCAATCTTCACATCTTCAGTGGAAACAATATGTCCTAGAAGTTTGGCTTCTTCTAGAGCAAACTGTGACTTCTTTGGGTTGACTGAAATTCCAAACTGTCTACACTTTAGGAATACCTTCTTCAAATGCTGTAAATGGTCTTTGTGGCTGCTGGAGAAGACTGTTATGTCATCAAGATAAATAAGGAAAAACTTGTCCTTTTCTCCCACGAAGGCTATGTCCATGGCCCTCTGAAAAGTAGCCCTAGCATTCATCAATCCAAAAGGCATCTTGGAGTACATGAAAGTGCTCCAAGGAGTAGTGAAGGTGGTATTTTCCTGATCTTCAGGATGTACAAAAATCTGATTGTAACCTAAAAATCCATCTAAGAAATATATGACTCTAGCCCTTGAAACTCTTTGCAGCAAGTGTTCCATCTTGGGCAGGGGATAGTTATCTTTTTTAGAGCACTTGTTCAGATTTTTGAAGTCAACACAGAGCCTGATTTCTCCATTTTTCTTTCTCACTACTATAAGGTTAGCTATCCATTTTGAATACCTTAGGGGCACTTTAATTTTGATATCCAACAACTTCTTAATCTCTTTCTCAATCAAAGACAATAAGAGAGGGCTAACAAGTCTTAAATTTTGCTTAAATGAGATGGTGTTCTTTTCTAGTGGGATCTTATGCTAAATGATGTCTGCGTCATAGGTTTTAAGATCACTATATTCCCAGGAAAAAATGTCAGTGAATTGCTTCATAAGGGTGCAATACTCAGAATTTTGGGCAGAGGACAAATGCGTGGACATATTTACGTTTTTTGGATGGGTCGGGCTCCCTATATTATGTTTACGAACAACAGAGTCATTTTCTATTTCGGAAGGCTTATATGGCACATCATTTTAGTCAAAAAGCATCTCTAGAGGCACCAATCCTTTTGGTATGTGATTAGTGGGTAGCTGGATGATGCTTCCTCGGCCAACCTTGCTTTTTAGCTTGGGCTGGTAGCATTCTCCCATGGCTTCATTTTCTTGATCGATGTGCATTTCAGAAAATTCCTCCACGACTTGAAAAAATTTGTTAATTTCCTCATCATCTTCAAAAACCCTCCAATATTTGACATTGTTAGGCAGAGACAATCTGTATTTTTATGTCAATTTAGGAGGCAAAGGAGGAATAAACATGCTAGTAGAGACAACAAGGGAGTCAGCAAGCTAGTTCTTTATTCTTGGAATATAAGAAATGCTGAAATCATTAAAAGAATCCTTGAGCCTCCATACCTCATCTCTATATGCCTTCAGCCTTGGATGCTTAGCTTGGAAAGTTTTATTTACCTGCTAAATAATCAGGTCTACATCTCCAAACATTTTTAGGCCTTTGATACCTATTTCTTTAGCAGCGCTTAAGCCCAGAATCAAAGCTTCATACTCTGCGATGTTGTTTGTGACCTAGAAGGTTAATTTGAAAGATAAATGAATGTGTTCATGTGTTGGGGACACAAGGAATACACCTACCCCAGCAGCTTCCTTAGAGTAAACTCCATCAAAGAACACGTCCCAAATCTGTGGGTTTTCTTCCTGTGTGATCTGGCAAACTAGTTTCTTGAGCTACGTGGAGGCCAACTGGGATTCTTCAATATGAAGAATACAAGCTCTAAAATCAGTTTCAACAGCATATATGGGATGATTGGTGGGATTCTTTTCATCGTTGATTATATAAGCCAACTGCGCCTCTCTGTATAATCTCTTGTTGTCACCTCCGAAAACTAGGACAATAGCATAGGACACATCATTGTGTAATGATCCACCTAATCTCTTGATCCAATCTATGGAAAGTAACATGCCTAACTTGGGAGGTACATCTGCTACCACAATGTCCATCATCATGATTTTCATAGGTAGCTGACACAAAGTGATGGCTAGGTCCTTGATTAATCCTAGACATTTCACTTTTCTAGAGTCAAAAGAAAACATGTCATGATAAGGCTTAGTGATGTCAAGACCCAGCTCATAGATGATATCCTTGGGAATTAGGTTATGGCTGGCTCCAGTGTCCAGAAGGTAGTTGCGAAGGATTTTATCATGAATAGTCAGGGAGACACAGAACGATGGGGAGTTGTCTTCACAATTTTCAATCATTGGGCTGAGAATAACAGTTGCTATCATCTTGCAGATCTACATAGTCAGTGGAGGCTTGGATGGCTTTAGGCTCAAGGGCCTCAAGGATGGATCTTTTGAAGGACTCATTCTTCACTAGTTCAATCAGAGGCATAGGTATTCTTAGCTTCAGAATTTCTGATTGAAAAGTGAAAGGAGAAGGAGACTTGTCAAGGCCTCTTACCTCATGAGCTGGAGCTTTGAGGATGATGGGATCAACTGTCAGTTGTTTTTGCTTATTAGCTTACTGTACTGCAGGGACAACAGCTCTTTGAATATGATTTTCCTTGACATTATTTATCTTCAACCTCAAATTATATCTTTACTGATCTAAAATTCGTAGAATAGCTTCACCATCCCATTCTTGGCTGATTTGGTCATTACATAATGACTTTTCATAGGCAACGGAGGTCAAAAAGGAAGAATTTCCTTTGTCTTCTAGACAATGGATCTCATCATCTTCTTCAAACAGCTCTTCTTCCATGACTGCATTATGAAAAGGAGCCTTCACCCTTTAGTCTTCATTTGCATCTTTGTTTCTTTGCAAAATCTGCAACTGCTCATTAGTTCTTCTATATGGATTTGGATTTGGATTTCTCTGGGCAAAGGTATTAGGCATTCTTCCTTTCCCCAGGTGCTACTCAACCTTCAATTTAGAGATTTCAGAGGCTAATGACTCAATCATTTTGATCATTTTATCTATCTTAGGATTAGAGGATGATGAAGACTCGCCCCTCTGTCTTATTCTATCAACATTTCCCTTAAGCCTCTCTGTAGCCATGACGTTTGATTCTACTTCCAAGGTTGCATCATGCATGTCAACCAAAGTATCACATTGCCTCTCCCTCAACAGTAGGCAGAAGTCAGAATCAAAAGCACTGGCATAGGTGAGTTTAGCAGAGGTAGTAGTGGGTTTTACTTCAGTTGGTATCTTGTTATACATATAGTTAAACCTCTTATTAAAATTAGACAACAACTCACCATTTTCCCTCTTTAAGTTACCAAACTCAGTGTGGTAGTAGAGGAGATGCTTCTTATCCCCCCAATGTTTTAGGAATGCATCATCTAAATCTTCAATATCTGCTATAGATCTTGGGGTTAGTTCTCTGAACCATTTTCTAGCCTCTCCATCTAGGCTTTGGACAAAGACTCTCATCCACACATCATTTTCACTAATGTCCAGATTATCAACATAGCTATAGAATGACTCAAGATGTTCTTCAGCAGTAACACCTTCAGTCCTAGTGAAATTAGGCCTATATTTTTAATAGTCTCCAGTAGGCATGGCATTCAAAGGAGTAAGCAATATTAGAGGTCCATACCTAGCAGCTATGATTCTTTCCATTTTGGTAGGTGCTTGTGGACCTACCATGGCTGTGGTGGCTAAAAGAGTACTGGCAGTCTGGATGATAGAGGGCTGAGGAGTGACTGGCAGGACTAAAGGAGTATGATGGATAGGAGGTGAGGTTTCCTTTGGGCTTAAAACAAAAGGAGAACCTAAAGAATAAGGAGCTTTATGAATCTCTAAGAGTTTTTCTTCACTACTAGTATTAGATGCTATACTCTCAACATATATTTGTTCTATTATAGGCCTTTCTTGAAGAGATATAGGAGATTGTTTAGGTTTACCTGAACCTGATGCTCCTTTCTGCAATACCTTTCTCTCTTTGATGAATTTTTCAGGGTCAGGTACTAGGTCAGCTTGTAGCTTCTAAGGATTTCTCTGAGTATGCGTCGAAACTAAGCCATAACTATGAAGTGGAGTCACCAAAAGGTTCAACCTCCATTAGAGTTTCCAGATTGATGGTTACAACCAGAAAAGTGCCCAGACTTTGTTTATCATCAAAGCTATATCTATGTCATTTCCTAGGGAAGCTGAGCTTCAGTTGCCTCTCCCATGAAACAGTGCCAATTATGTTATCACTCCAGGAAACTCTCCTAGGTTGCAGCTCGGAGATGCCTGGTAACAGATAATTTTCAAAATTGTTCTCAGAACTATTGGAATGGATGATGGTTTGGATCAAGTCAGATAACCATTTCAACTCTATTCGCACTCAAGACATGCATGGACACCCTCAACAACACAAAGCTTTAGAGCACTAATGCTCAATAGTTTGTAGATTTAATGGATAGATGGAGAATACTGACAGTACCAGTGGATTGCATACATGAATATTAATGAATGGTTAGCTACAAGTAGAAAATGAGCTTACTGACTATACTAGCAGATGGATATATAATAACACATATAAATGGCTAGCTATAGGCAGTAAAGAAGCTTACAAATCTAATTTATCAACGCAGAGATAAGATAATAGTTATCTGGCATTAGATACAGAATAAACATGAATAAACTATCCAAGTGCAAGCTTAGAACAGAAGAGAAATGGACATTGAACATATACCAACAAAGGAAGCTTGTATTACTAAAGAATGCATATGAGGAGCTAGAGGAGTAGAGTCTCCATAGTCTCCAAAGGTTGAACCCTTGTTACATCTAGTTTTCAGATATTTATAGCCTTTACAATGATATTCAACCTTCTAAGCTTGAGAGGTCTTAATCGATCACTCTGTCTTGTTTAACTGTTTGATTCCCTGAAGGCCAACATGGCTTGGAGGTTTTTCTCCTTTTGATAAAGGAATAACGGCATTAAGATATTTTGGATAGTATATTGCATTTCCTGGGAGCTCTCTCATGCTAGAGATGCTCCATACTGTTTGTTGGTGTGGCTGTTGCGCTGTTGATGCCTCATGGCTGATTCTATTTCAAGCTAGCTATACGTGCTCCAGGACTGCTTCTGTGTTGTGCTGTCTGTGCTCCCTGATCACCTTCCAGCTTTTGCTTTGTGGTGGACGGATTTGCTGTAGGTTGTGTCTCTTCATTTTGCTGGATAATAGAAAGGAAGGATTGGCTGTTCGGGGTGGACGTTACCCAAACTGGGTGAACCACGTATATCTGTGTCTCTCTTGTTTTGTGCGTTTTTTCTGTGTTTATATTTCTGCAATATTTTATGTGTTCCATTGCTCCGTAATATATAATATTCTAACATAAGGATCACCAATTTATGCATTGCATCAATTTTAGGAAAGTCATATTTCCTAATCCAAGTGGATATTGGTGGCCACTCGTCTATTCCACCAAGACCCCCCAGTCAGTTTCATTTGTTTTCTTGTTCATTTCAACATTTACTATTTTTAGCTATTTTTCAGGTCCTAAACTTTCAAAGCAGTTTTGACCCCCTAAATGACGTTTTTTTGGGGTCTTGTTGAAGCCTCGAAATTTGTTGCAACAACTTGGGGGGATGACCACCTGGTCCGAACCTTAAAGAAGCTCCTTTTCCGTTTGGAATGGTGGTTCCGAATGTTCAACTAGGTTCAATTACCTTCTCTCAATCTCCAAAATGGCTTACAATATGAATTTCATCCACCAATCAAGAAGAGACATCAAATAAACCCTCTTGCTGATCAGGAAAGAAAATGATCCTTAAGCTAATCTAGGGCCTAGCCAAGCCACAACTAAAGTTTTCCTCTTTGGGAAGAGGAGTTATAAGAATGTACAATTAAATCTAAATGGAAACTTATTCTATAATGCAATAGAAAAGAACTAAATCCTAATCCTTTCTCAATTAAGCACATATATATCTAACCCAACTAAGAGCAATATATTTAAATGATTGGGATTTAAACATGTTCGGCTTATAATGAATATCAAGCTAATGAAGTAGTTCAATTAACGGCCATTATGTATACCAAAACATATTCTATTCAGAGACCTCTTAACTGAAATAATAAACCAACAACATTTAGGAAGAAGTTCACAAAATGATATTGATTGTTTAATCAGTAATTCAAATAATTAAAGAATAATATGAGGAAGTAGTTCATACTATATCACTATTTGTTAAACCAGTATTAAAAGACAGATTTCTAAGTAAATAGTTACTCAGAAATCATAATTCAACCCATAAGGGAAGAGATAAATAATAACATATGATTGAGACAAATTACTCATACCAACAATAGTGCACAAATATGAATAAAATGACACATTCCTGCTATCATAAAATGAAACTAGTATTTAAAACAATAGCATTAGAAATACCAATTTATTGAATCCATTTCTATGGCTCTGGTCTCCAATAGTCTTTTACATTGCTTGAACTTTTGTTGTTGCAACAAGAGTTGCAGAAGTGCAAACTCTCCCCATCATACATAATTCAGAATGCAAAAGAAAAGTCCTGAATAATCCCCATATCTGATATTTTCTCTCCTCCTACCTAAAACTCTAAATTCCTATTACAAAAGTACTTTTAGAATTCTAGAATTGCAGAGGAGAGAAGCCCTTTATTACATTCTACAATCTGTTATCTATAATAGTTTCAAAATAATTCTTAATAAGAAAGTTTGTTGAATAAGAAATATATTTAATCAATTTTCATTGGCTCAAAATTCCATTCTTCTATTGTTGGAGCCTTCTCATTGATTGAGATTCTTCTCTATTCATCTCTTCAACTACTTTCCTACAAAACAAATCAAAACAAAATTAAAATACAAAAATAAAATCAAAATGCTAAATATGAAATTAAAAGAAAGCCAATCAAATTCAATTAAATGAATAATTGAAAAGGAAATATGAGCTTTATATTGATGCCTGTGATGATTTAATTGGCCAAGGAGATTATTGACGAATGTGTCTGCACTTAGAAGAAGTCGTGGGAAAATAAGAATGCAAAAAATAAAACTCAGAAAATTGATTTTGTTAAAATTTCGGAGTCTGATATTCTGCTGGATTTTATACCCCATAAATGATCAAATCTAGAAATCAAACCACTTCAGAAATATTCTCCACAACTTTATCTTTTCAATGAGCCATACTGGGCCTCATTTGGCCAAGTAAAACTCCATTTATGAGCTTTTGAAGTTGGTATATTAAAATACCCAGGATTCTGGAAATTTTGTTGCCTGGGCTAAAAATAAGAAATTTTAAATTAATTTCTAATATGTTGTAATGACTACAACCACCCTACAAATTTTTTTCCTTAGTTTTGTTTTGGAGCCTCCCTACCAACCATCCTTAGCACCATGTCATGCACAGTCAAGTACATAAGCTTCATTGGTTTTTCAGCAGCTTGCCAACTTGTGTATGATAACTTGCTTCACTCCCCTCACAGGCTGCTACTTCGGGCTCGGTCCAGCTACTGGCTGAGCAACTCCTTCCGAAAACTGCGCAATTCTAGAGAGGAACCAACCTTCCCTCCAAAAATTGTGCAAATCTGACTGGAAGCTTGCTCCCTCAGAAAATTTACCAATTTTGGAGGGGAACCAACATTCCCTCCAGAAATTGCACAGATCTAACTGGCAGCCTGCTGGCCTCAGAAATTGCGCAATCCTGTCAAGAAGCCTTCCTCTGGAAAATTGTGTAATCTGGCCCAACGGTGTAGCTCAACCTAGAAATTGTGCAATTCTGGGAAACAGTCAGCTACTCCTCCTAGATATTGCGCAATCCCTCTAGACATCGAGCCCAACTTCCTACCATAAATTGCGCAACAATTCCTCTTAGTCAAGCATGCCATTGCATGTGCCTTCAGGTTAACCAGTTTCCTCCGGGAACAAAATAACTTAACTTGCATGCATGGGCTTCTTTTTATCGAAATAGAAAAAATAAACATGCAAAAGGAATCCCTAGATTTTAGGGATATATTTTTAGTAGCTGGAGGTTACATGCAAAGATCATTTTAGAAACTTTCCTCCAAGTGTCGCTTTTTCCTAGATTTGTGTCATGCGGGGCATGAGCCTCAAAACTATTTATTCGACACTTCAGAGCTCATTCTTCACATCAATATTGGAGCTCTGACATCCCACATCACATCGAAGAGTCTTCAACACATCCAACTCAGTTATTTTTTGGTAAGTATGCTTAACTTGTCTTTTGCAACATTTCTGTCACTTTTTGTATTTTGGCTTGTGTGAGTGTTGTCTGTTTAATCTTTGTGAATGCTTGTTGTCATTTGCATGCATGTGTACCTTGTACAAGCACCATTTAGTTTTTATTTTCATCTCATTTTTGTTGCATGCATGACACTATTTTGCACGAATAGTAGCCGATTCAATGACTCATTTCACACACATGCATGTTGTTCCATTTTCTGAATCTTGCATTCGCTGTTTGCATGCATGATCATTCAATCCTGCTTACACTCAGTATCACCATGCATTCACATCTTCATTTTCTTTTAGTTTCCCGTCGATGGGCCTAGGAAACCTTGGCCTAGACTCTGCCTTGCCTAGACAACATTATGCAATTCTGAGAGGGAAGGCACTGGCTTTCTCCCAAAAAATATGCAAATCTGGCTAGTCAATGCCCTCTAGTCATACTTTACGCAATTTAGAGAGGCAGTGACTACAGGCCCAGAAAATTGATCAATGAAATCCCTGGGCCTGCATCCCTTGCCAGCTGAAACTACGCATTGCGCAATATCAACACCCAACATGCCAATTTGGATTGCACATTATGCAATTCTAGCAGTCAACCAACCTCCCAACTGTCTAGACTACCTCTTGCGTAGTTCTGACAGTCAGTCTCCTGGCCTCCTAGTAAAAATTGAACAAGCCTTGCCAACAGTTCCCTATGTATGTTGCATGTCAATCCTTAAGTTTTCTTTGTTTTTAGTTGACAGATTTCTTGACATGCATGTTGCCATGTCTCCAGATATAGTAGGTGTTTGTCCTTCTCTCAACATTTCAATATGAATGGCCTCCAAGAGAGAAGGGTCAAAGGAAACCAACGGAAGCGTAACTGGAGCAACAGTTGAGTGAGTGTCTATGAGTTCACCAATATACGAAGACACCAAGCTGATCGTAGACAAAGACATCAAGATGAAATGGAAAGAGGTCAATGATGTATTCTTAGGCACATTTGGAGAAGATCTCGAAGACTGCCAAGTCTATGTGAACATTCACAAGGCTGGCTTGTACCAGATTGCATGCAAGTATCTTGTATTCCCATGCGCGGACATGATTCATTGGATCATCTCACACACTGATCTCGAGATGATGACTGTTAGCTCTGCTACAGGTTGCTGATGTTCGAGGAGCAAAATGTAAGCTCAGTCCTTGGTTCTACTCAAAGAAGGCATACACCAGATATCCTCACCCTTCTCCATTCCTCGCCCATTCCCCTCTGTTTCTCCTTTGCTACTATTTAAAATCACATAAAATGATTTTCTTAAGCTTCTGGGCATTAAAACCCTCAGACCCCTATAACCGCGCGCCTTCGCAAAAAAGTGCTATAAGCCCTTTTCCGTCACAACAGTCATTTTCTTAAAATTGGTTTCCTTTATCGGGTCCACGGTCTAATTGCAATTGGAAAATCGCATCCATGTGTGTAAAGGCTTCCCCCTTGGATTCCACCGATACTATATTGCGATGCAATCGGATCGCAATCACACATCAGCAAACATAAAGGCCCAAAGTGATCAAAGGAAAGCGCCGACCCGATGACTCCCGTCGCGCCCGATAAAGCGACTCGCCAATTACTCCTCCACCGACCGATCAGTCCCGACAAGATCCCACGGCCCACACCCATTTCACTCTCATATCTCCCGATATCTCCTGCAAACCAATCTCTGCCTTCCATCCGTTTAATCCAATGACATTCACACCTCCTGTGCCCATAAACTACCCGTGCATTAGCGCACAATCAAAGCGGTTTCTGTGTTGTCCCATCTGCCACGCGTCGCTCGGTGATTGTGATCACGTACCTTTGTACCTTTACCACTTTCTCCCCAACGGTAGTGCGATACATACCGCTTACCACCCATTTTCCCGTCCCCGCGCATTAGCTCCCATGCTACTCTTTCGCCCGATGACCGTCGGATCTATCCGCCCGTGATCTGACAACTCACATTTGTTTGATCCTGTCTTCGCCCAATTCCTCCTGATACTTCGTGTCAAGTGCTCTCCGCCGTCCATCCATGCGATCCAAAGGCCGATCTTCCTTCTTCGTTCATCCAGACTGTCCACGACCATAGCCATTTCATGCTCCTGAAGGATGAAGGTAACTTGTTCGCCTGTACTTGGTGCATTCCCTCTCCAACAACCACATTCAATAGATAGAATGTCTGAGAAGAAAAAGGACATGCCTCGAGCAGATTAGAGCATTTATCAGATATGGAGCTTCTTTCATGCAACACTCCACCTGTTCAGGAAGGACAATTGAGCAATAGAAAAGATCAAATTCATTCATTAAAGCAAGCAGATTGTAGCAGAGACTCCATCAGAGAGTTAAAGCGGTTGGTGGTCAATTATGACCCCTCCACGCCTAGAATAGCAAAATATCTTTGTAATGAAACTCTATATATACCCAGAAAACAAATGTAATCAGGGTGGATGGTTATAGTCTTGATGTAAGGTTCAACTTCTGGAGACTGTAACTACTTTGATACTTGGAGTGTCTGGTCTTCATTTTTAGCTAATACAAGCTTCTTTTGCTATTAATTGCTTACTTTCCACTTCTATTCTGTTCTAGGCTGTGCCTGTTATGTGGTTTTCATGTACTCTTGATGTTTTTCATTAGAGGAGCTGTCATCCTACCTTTGTGTTGAATTCTCGCATGTATTATTGAATATGTTATGCAGGTTTCTGTTAACTTAGTGCCAGAGAGCTGTCATCCTGTCTATGCATTAGGAAATAGATTTGCAGACATTTTTACTGGTTGTAGCTGACCATCACATGGTATTGTGCATCTGCTGGTGTGGTTAGTATTCCCCATGTTCACCTAATTCTTTAAACTATGAGTAGTCGGTGGTCTAAAGCCTTGTAGTCTAGGAGTGTTCACCCATGTCTAGAGTTAAGCATAGTAGAAGTGGTTATCTGGCTTGAACAAGCATCATTCCTTCCATTCATCCATTTCCAACATTTTGTTGAGTTTTGTAATGTTCCCGAGCATCTCCGAGATACAACCTAGGAGAGTTTTTTGGGGTGATAACATTGATTGGCGCCGTTGCTGGGGAGAGGAGGTTGAAGCTCAGCTTCCCTGGGAAATGACACAGTTCCAACTTTGATGATAGACAAAGTTTGGACATAGTTTTGGTTGTAATCATCTATCTGGTGACTCCACTGGAGGAAGACCAACCTTTGGCGACTCCACATTATAGTCCTGGCTCAGTTTGTGAGACATACTCGAAGAAATCCTCAGAAATCATCAGCTGTCCCAGTGCCTGACCCTAAGAAGATCGTTAAGCAGAAGAAAACTTCACAGAAAGGAGCATGAGGATCAGGTAAGCCCAAGAAATCTTATGTATCTCTGCAAGAGAAGGTTTTAGTTGAGAATACATGGTTTGAGGATCTAGAACCTAGTATTTCCAATGAAGAATCAACTTCAGAGATTCATAAAGCTCCTTGTCCATTTAGTTCCCCTTTGTATCTTAGTCCAAAGATTACATCCCATACAGTGTATCACATTCCTTTGTCTCTATCATCCATTGCATTGCTTCATACTACTCAATCTACCAGTATCATTCCACATACCTCAGTCATGGTAGGCCAACAAGCTCCTACAAAGATGGAAAGAATTATAGCTGCTAGGTATGGACCCTTAGTCTTGCCTATACCTTTGAATGCCATGCCTGCAGGAGAATACCAGAAATACATGCCTAAGTTTACTGGTACAGAAGGAGTAAAAGCTAAAGAGCACCTTGAGTCTTTTTATAGCTATGCTGATAACTTAGATATCAATGAAGATGATGTGTGGATGAGGGTTTTTGTCCAAAGCCTAGATGGACAAGCTAGAAAATGGTTCAGAGAATTAACCCCTAGGTCTATAGTAGACATTGAGGCCTTAGATGATATGTTCCTGAAGCATTGGGGGGATAAGAAAGATCTGCTCTACTATCATACTAAATTTGGGAACTTGCAGAGGAAAAATGGTGAACTACTATTTGATTTCAATAAGAGATTCAAACATATGTATAGAAGAATACCATATGAAGTGAAACCTACCCCTACTTTTGCTATGATCACTTATGCCAATGCCTTCGATTCTCAGTTCTGCCTGCTGTTAAGAGAAAGAAGATGTGCTTCTTTGGCTAATATGCAAGATGCACCCTTTGAAGTAGACTCAAACATCATAGCTGCAGAGAGGCTCGGAGGTGATGCTTGTGGAGTATCAAAGAAGGTATGTTTTGATGGCTATTTCAATATTTTCTCATTAGAACTTATAAGCCTTTTGCATTAGAAACTTAGACAATAATAAGGATTTATAATGAAACACGTGAGATTAATAGAAAACGCTGATAATTGTCATTCCTATGTGTAGGAGGGAGGAAAAACGGAAAGTGGCTATCCCAAAGGAAAAGACAAAGATGAACTAACTGCTGTCCCTTTGACGGGAGACCACGTGCAAACCAGATCAAAATGGACCAACCCAGGAAAGGAAGCGGAGATACCAGCTCGGAGCAGAAAAGGAAAGAAGTGACTCAGGATTAACGATTCTGCGAATCCCTCAGGATCTTAGATCCCGAGGGATCGCTATCTTATCTGTTTCTGCATCTAGATATCTCCGTCATCATCCTTATATAAGGGATAGCGTTGTTGGCTAGAAGAGAGAACTTTTATGTAATTTCTTTTAAGAAAGATCAAGACTATGATCTTTATGTTCTGTTAAAGACTTGAGTTACTGTAATTCTACTTCATGCATTAATACAGACTTGGTTATTCTTTTAGCTTTGATCCTGGATCAATCTTAAGCAGTGTACCCCTGGAGGTTAAGGGCCCGGACCTGGAGGACACTTGCTCTTGTACCATTATGTGTGGTTTCTGTGTGGTTTGTTTATAGACGTGATCTGGTAATCTGTTGTGTTTTAAGAACGTTTATATTACATGCCCTGTTATGTTTAACTTATTTGATGTTCCTGCAAATGAAAGTCTTGTATTGAAACTGCATCATGTTACCAATCCTTTAAGTGTTGGTTAATCTCTACAGGATAATGTCATTCCATTGCAGAGTTTTATGCGATTGTGTTTTAGCATTACAACATTTATCTTGAAGAGTCTGATTTCACATAGTTATTGAATCCTTGGATGTTACTGTTTTCGCCTTGAGATGCAATCGTATGCTTCTATCTAGAGCGATAGCAAAGTCAGATTAAGCACCTTGGGTTTATATGGTTTTTAGTATTATTTCATCTTGGATCCATAGGTAGTGATGTAGTATGTGTACATCTTTAAGAGCGAAGGATTGATGTGATTAAATAGAGTTACAACTTGACGAACTTGGTTACTGCTTATTTCTAACTTGATGTTCCATCTGAATTGCTGTTCCATTTCTGAATTGTTGTTCCATTTCTGAATTGCTGTTCCATTTCAGTTGTTGTTCCATTTCTGAATTGTTGTTCCATTTCAGTTGCTGTTCCATTTCAATTGTTGTTCCATTTCGATTGTTGTTCCATTTCAAGATTGTTGATTTGCTGTTTTATTTACTTGCCATTTCTTATTTGTTAAGGACGGTCTCAGGCTGTAGTGAGCATCGACATCTGCTACCTGGCTCCCAGACCTTTGATATGCTCCCATCAGTTATGAAAGGGATGGGTTATTGCTACCGAACCCTTGGCTGATGTGTTGTTCTATTTCATTGCTATTTTCTTTACTTGCTGTTTCATTTCTATTCATTAAGGACGATCTCAGGCTGTAGTGAGCGTCAACATCTGCTACCTCGCTCCCAGACCTCGGATCTGTTCTCATCAGTTATGAAAAGGATGGATTATTGCTACCGAACCTTTGGCTGATGCATTGCTTGGTGTGATTTAGACTTTTGAAGTAGTTAAGTTGTAGACACGCATCAATTTAGTTTTGTAGTTTTAAAAGCTATACTACGAGCATTACTCTGAAAAATGCTAAGCCTTAGACTGAGACACTCTTTGAAATAGCAAGATGTTCCCGGATTGACATATTAATGTGAGGTAACTAGAGGTGAAAGAGACCCTTTTTATACCTCTACATTTTGGCGCCGTTGCCAGGGAAAGAGTGTAGCCATTTGTTTTTTTTAGGGTAGTGTACAAACTTGCTAGGGAAGAATTGGGTTTTGAAAACGGAAGGTAAGAAACT
Organism: Pinus taeda; assembly: GCA_000404065.3. Lineage (NCBI taxonomy): Eukaryota > Viridiplantae > Streptophyta > Pinopsida > Pinales > Pinaceae > Pinus > Pinus taeda. The sequence goes on along the minus strand of APFE030078187.1, from coordinate 3,662 downwards.
ATGTACGGAGCATGTAAAAGCCCTGCTCCTTTGCCCGCTTTCCTACAGATTTGCTGCTATCTGCTTAAGAAGGATTTAGTAGTTAAATTGAGTGCATGACTAAGCAGAAAGAGCCGGAGAAAAATTCCAAACCTTTGCCAAAGCCAAAAAAAGCTAAGGGGCCGGTGACCCTTGGTCGATCAACCTTCATAGATGAAATCTATAAGAAAGCCGAATCTCAGCCTCCAGTAGGGCCCAAGAAAGTTATTTCCAAACAGCCTACTAGCTCCCTTCAGGCCACAGGTTCACCATCTGTAGCCTTTGCTAAGGTGCATAGTCAAACCGACGAACAGGACTTTCAAGAAATTGAAAACTCTATTCCAGGACGATTGCAAGAAGGGAATTTTAGTAATCTTTGTGAAGATGAAGGGGAAACAGGGGAGACTGAGGAGCCGAGATCTCCTCTCAGGATAACTCAGCCATTGAATAGCCCAGACAAAGGGAGTGTGGTAAAAATTATTATTGAAGGGACCCAATCCCCTCAGACAGAAATCCCAGATAGAGGAAGTGTTATTAAAATTGTTCCTATCAAAGATGTCCCCTCTCAACCTAGGAATACCCTCTTAGATATTCCGGAAGGTTATTGGCATATATTTGACCCAATGGCTCAAAATCCACCAAACACCCAAACCTCTACATTACAATACCCCATAGTGGATTCCGCAACAAATGCTCCCATGAAAGCAATCCCCCTTCAACATATCCCTACATTTCACGGGCTTACATCGGAGGACTCGGATGCATTTTTATTTGAATTTGATGTACTGTGCAGGGGATATGATTACAGCATTGACCCTCATAAACTAAAACTGTTCCCCTCTACTATGAAAGGGGATGCTTTAAGATGGTTTATGGGATTAGGTGGTGGGGTTATAAATAACTAGGAACAAATGAAAGAATCCTTTTAAAAAAAATATCAAGACTATTGCAGGTCTAGAGAACTAAAAGATGAAATATTCCAGATGATAGCTAGACCAAATGAAACATTAGAAGAATATGTGGAACGTTTCTAGTATAATCTACAAAGATCTCCCTATGCATCACTGCCTTTGCCTGATAATGTGTTGAAAACAACATTAATAAGGGGCATGAAAGAGCAATGGATTGAAACATTAAACATTATGGGGAAAGGGGATATTTATCAGGAAAGTTTTGCTAACATAATTGATTTATGCATTAGGAGTTCGAGAGGCAATACACGAATCAAACCAGCAGAATATGATCGTTTTGTAAGAGAAAAAAAAATCCCATCAGAAGGAGTAACGTGTGTGGAAATTGGAAGTTTATTTGAAAATTTTAAAATTGATATACTAGGAACACTGACTACACAATTGGACGTTTTCCAGGCCAAGCAGAAGCAAATGGAGGCAGAACAGAATTTGGCAATCTTCTGCCCCAAATGCAGGAAGAAGCATAGCCATAAGGAGTGTCCACTAGACACAATCTAGACATGCGCCATCTGTACAAGGGATCACTCTACAGAAAGTTGTACCTCATTACCTGGACTGAAAGTGGTATATAAGGAAGCAAAAGAAGAACCAGAAGCAGTATATTTACTCAACCAGCGTAGTCAGTGGCAGCCGCGACAAACTGGTATGTTTTCAGACCTAGCTTCTTATTTTCAGTATTCGCAGTACAATACTCAACAGTATAATACATGGCAAAGTCAGTTTCAGCCCCCATTTCCAAACTGGTCATCACAGTCATATCCTTCTGTGAACCCGTGGCTAAATCAGACAAGCCAATCTGGTTGGTTGAATCCTCCTTATCCCCCACCATACTGGCAAAACAACCCATACCCACCACAATGGACTCCCTCCACTTCACAAGGTTCAGTCTGGCAGACTAACTGGCAGAGACCAACACAGCAGCCAGTAGGAAATATTCTTTTCCCTCAACCTACACTACCAGCGTTACAACAAAATCCCCAATCTAATATAAGACCCCAACTCCCAGCCCAGCCCAATCCCAATCCACATAACAGACCGGTCCAAGCTCTCCAAATTTTAGAAACACCAGAAGAAGGACCCGATCTGAGGGAGTGCAATGATCTTCAGCTAAGATCTGGGCGTATTATTCAAACTGAGGGAAATAAAACAGTTCAGATTAAAGATCAGTTACCTAGAGAACATCTGTCACAAGAGGAGGATGTGAATAGACAACAAACTCATAATCAAGCAACCACATCCTCCCCCCCGTTCCTAGAACGATTAGTCATACCTTGACCTATACAACAACCTAATTTTGACATTCTTGGAGAATTACAAAATTTGTACATAAAAATTCCATTCCTCCAGGCCATTCAAGACATCCCGATATACACAAAAACTATTAAAGAATTGTGCATAAAAAGACCAAGGAGGAATATAATAGATAATCCAAGATTTCAAGTAGTCGGTACTTTATCTGACCTATTATCAGGAAAGGAAACACCCATTAAGTATGAAGACCCAGGAAACCCAATAGTAATTGTTCAAATTTACGGTCAAACCTTGCCCAATGCCTTAGTTGATCTTGGAGCTGCAATCAATATATTGACAACTGCTACTTGCCAAAAGCTAGGCATCACATTTGCAGAACCCACCTCCACTCTGCTAGAATTGGTTGATCGATCTGTGGTTAGGCTGGAAGGCATACTACATGATGTCATGGTCTCGGTTGACTCCTGGGAATATCCAACTGATTTTTTGATAATAAATCCTAAAACATGACTTGATGGACATCCATTGATCTTAGGAAGACCTTGGCTCGCTACTGCTAATGCCTATATCGGCTGTTGGCAAGGGAACATGATCATAACCAAGGGGGCAGATATCAAGAATTTAGTACTATATCCCCCAACACAGCCAAGCATCACGATAGTTAAAACTAATAGGCACCTTGTATCATATCTTACTGATAACATTAGATCTCCATTAACTATACAAGGAGCACTTGAGTTCAAAGACCAAACAGAAGATGATGCCATCAATAATTTCATTAGTCAAACTGAACTCACATCTCGTACCCAGTGTCATATGATAAAAGCAGCATTTGATAACGAAGTAGAAGATGAACCTTTGAAAGATACACATGATCACACAATCCCTGTCACTTTAGTTGCACAAAGTAAAATTGAGGAAATTGAACCCGGAAAAACCTTAAACATTAACACTGACCTTGCACCCAAACAAGAAACAAAGCTCATCCATATCTTAAGGAAATATAAAGAAGCATTTGCATGGGATTACCCTGATATGAAAGGAATTGACCCTCAATTATGTACACACCACATCTACATAGAAAATGATGCAAGACCTGTTAGGCAGCCTCAGAGAAGACTAAATCCTCATTTGAAAGAAGTAGTAAAAGCCGAGCTTCAAAAACTTTTAGATGTTAACTTCATCTACCCTATCTCTGATAGTAAATAGGTCTCCCCGCTTGTGGTGGTACTAAAAAAGAATGGGAAGTGGAGAATCTGCATGGAATACAAGGAGTTAAATAAAGCAATGCAAAAAGATCACTTTCCTCTCCCATTCATCGACCAAGTATTGGACACTTTGGCAGGGAAGAAATTCTTTTCTTTCCTCGATGGCTTCAGTGGGTATAACCAAATACAGATTGCCCCTAAAGATCAGGACAAA
>APFE030078184.1:0-17285 GCA_000404065.3 Pinus taeda | reverse complement strand
AGGGCCAAGCTCCATCGTTGACGTAGAAATCACCAATCTCCAGTGTCCCTGAACCAAGGCAAGCTCCATCCAATCTCCAGTATCCTTGAACCAATGTAAGCTCATCACCAATCTCTAGTGTCCCAGAACCAAGGCAAGCTCCATCATTTATGTAGCAATCACCAATCTCGAGTGTCCCTGAACCACACAATTTTTTTTATTATTCCAAAACATATGAGACTAATCCAAAAACTAATAACAATAAAAATTCATTGGATTTTTACGTCTTTAAATAGGCTATATTAGAGAAGATAACCATGGACCAAATCCCATGGCTTCAAAGGGAAACATGGGAAAAACCAGGGGCTCTCAAACCCCGGGTTTATTATAATTATTATAAGTTTATATATAGAATTTAGGGGTTTTAAAATTTCATTTATATGTCAAGAGGCACTTTTCAAGCCGAGTATTATAGAGATGTTGCTAACCAAAAATGTTGACATTTTGACTAAAACAAATTACATTAAAAATAAAAATTAAAGAAAAATTTCATGTAATGTAAATATTTTACTTTGTCAAAATAAAAGAAATGAATAAAAAAAAATAAAAAAATAAAAAAAATAACCCTATAAAAATCAAATAAAAATAAAAATGCCCATAGTATTGACCCATGGTATTGAAAAGCCATGTTATTGACCCATGGTATTGACCCATGGTATTGAAAATCCATGGTATTGACCCATGGTATTCATATGGAATATAACTTATTTAAAAGAGAAAATAATCTATCAAGACAATTCACCAAAACTACAAATTTAATTATTATAATCACTTTAAAATTCATAATCCAAATCCCTCGCACTAAACTGTATTTATGACACCCCATTAATATTGGTTCAAGTTTAAACAATTTTTGCAAAGTTATTTTCTTTAAACTAATTTTAGAATTGGCAAAACAAGAAGGATTTCAAAAATCCCATATCTATGGGGACCCAATGAATTTAATCAGGTGGATGATAACAATAACTCAATTACAAAATTACTCATTTCTTTTTAAAAAGAAATTACTCATTTCCTCTTTAAAAAATTACTTATTTCTTCCTTCAAAAAATTGTAATCTACGACATCTTTCTTTGATATCTCTCTTGAGCATGTCTAGGGACACAACTAGATTTGGACGAAAGCACATGCAAGGTTAAAAAAAGAAAAGTTGAGTAGGTGAAAAAATATATTCTTGACCCTTGGAAATAACTCACATAATTGTTTTGTTTACTACTATTTGATCTTTCTTTCTTCTTTTTTTTTAAATGCAAAAACTATGATTTTTTTTGGGGGGATATATATGTTTATATGATAGTGTTCTTTACCGTGAAATACCAAAATTTTGGAACATTATATAATGATGTACCTGAATGTATAAACTTGCAAAATGAAGGTTGCTTTTTTTTCCCTCTTTTGATGATTTAAAAAAGCCTTATTTCTTTCCATAAGAAAAAAACATTTTAGAATGTTATTATGTTATTATATATATATGTATGTATGTATGTATGTATGTATAATTTATGAGTTAATTTTCTAACCTTTTAAAATATTTACTAATTTTCATTATTCAAAAAATGGTCCGTCAAAATTATAAAGGAAAATGTTATTTAAAAAAAAAAAAACTTTACAAGTGTAGGTTCTTAAATTTCTACATCTTACATATTCCTTACATATTGTCTTAGTGATCTATGGATTGAGAAGATCAATGAGTATGTTGCACTCCTTGTTTTGTTGCCATCCTTGTTTTATTTTTGACATAGTCATTTATATTTCTGAGGTGTTTTTTCAAAGTTGGAATTCTCTAATGTGTGTTAGCACTACTTAATTTCCATAGGCTAACGAGACAAATTCAGAGGTAACCACAAACCACTTTTAGGCTAGAATCTAGATCTTCTAGCCTTAAAGAGGGCTCTCTCACTTAGGTTGTTCAACTAATCTTATATTAGGCTAGGTATAGTGTTCAATAATATCTGATTTTCAATGGTTTGCTGGTAAAAAAGGAGATAGCTCCATTGGGCATGGAGTCATGGCAAATTGATTATTTGTGTGGTGATAGATGAAGAGAGAAAGGGTTTTTCAACAGGGGCAAGGTAAGCAGTCTTGGTGATGGAATTAATTCATTGTAGGAGGGTGAGTGTGAGAAAAATGGAAGCAACATAATGAGTATCAAACTAGAGATAAATTTTGAATGTCATATTAAGAAGAAAACATAGATCACTTGGTAAAACTAAGTCAGAGCACCCTTTAGATGAACTATGAATTAAATTCTAGTTCATCCAAGAATGAAGACATACATACAAGAGATGCAAATATCATAAGACAAACTTACAACATGAAAGAAGCAAAACACCATCAAGATCTGACACAGGAAATTTTTTCAGAGAATATATCACATAACTGCCTAAAACTAGGGAATGCATAAATACATCTTTTCTAAACACTTTACATTAATTCCTCAGCCCCAAATCAAGCTTGTGAGTATGAAAATGTTTTATTACAATTAATAACTCCTAAAAAACAAATTACATCATGTTTAGACTAACATAAGTCGCTCAAAAGTAACTTTGTTTGGAGATGCAATGCCTGGCACTGCACAAACTCCCAAACTTTCAGAACTACAAAAATGCAGCGCAAAAGCACAATTCTTGATGGTTGAGAGGATTCTAGTAGGTTCCTGAGCTAATTGATAGCTCCAACACTTGCAAATAAACCTGCATATGGACACCTTACCCTTTAGAATATTTCCTTTACCATACAAAACCTCAAACTTTGACAAATCCTCTTGTAGCAAAAAATGTAGCGTCTGTCTCAGAAGCACAACACCATCTTCTTTTTATAGTTTAAGTGGTCAAGGATGTTTGTAGACAAGATGAAACCACTAATGATGATGTTGACACTGTAATGACCATGCTATATACCCCATTCCATCATCCCTTGACCAAAAATGCAAAATGCCCAACTTTACATAAAAAAACACTAATGCTAGCTAGAGCACAAAATTTAATGAAGATGCTTCTTCAAAATAGTTTTAGAGTTCTAACTAGATGTGGTCGTTAGGGGAACTTTGTGCCAAACAATATCACCTGGAACCCCAACCATATAAACAAGCATACTTTTTAGGTAAAAGCCAAAAAATAAAATTGTGTTACTTCACCCCTTCCAACATTCAAATTTTGGCCACCTCAACGAATAGGTCTAATCTTCCCCTATCTTTCTCTTCCAATTATTTTAGTGGCTCTTAGTTATTTCCTCTAGAGTTGACATGATGCTTGTTTTGCAACATTGAATAGTCTAATGTTTAAGGAAAACTTGTTTTGTGCAACCAGTGTAAGAGTAATGACAAGGAATCTCCAAATTAACCTTTGATGATGATTAGGAAAGAAATTATACAAAAGAAAATAATAAACACAAACCTTCTTCAGAAAAACCCTAAAACAACTTGCAAATGTTTCATACTGGTGGCAGAAAATTCGAAGGGACAGGTGCAATGCCATAAGCACAACACACGAGAAAATGGGCTTTCAAACACTTCTTAAGCACACAAATTTATGAAAAGGAGCTTGAATTCAGTGTAATAGATTGAGTATATTTATATTGGAGGCTGAAAATCAAATTTTTACAGTTCGACAAAGGCAAGTGCAAAAGATGGAGCATTGTGTGGAAGCGCAATCATTAGGAGAAAATGAGACGAAATAAGAAAAAGTGCATCGATAATGAAAATGGTGTATTGAAGGTTTTTATGTTATTTTCTTAGCTCATGCATGTAATTGGGTAACAGTTCAAAACCAGGGTATTGAAATAAGCTTAAGTTTTCACCTGTGAAAGAGATTTGACCACCAATTTCTGAGAAATGCAACGCTTTGTGGAAATGCAGCGCCCCTGCCTCCTTTTCATAGTTTGAGTGCTCAGTGATGTTTTATACAAGCTTCACACTTGGATGATGATGCTGACACTGAAATGATCATATCACATACCTCCCTCAAGCCTTTCTTCATAAAAAGTACCAAACGTTCATCTCCACACCCAAAAACGTAGTAGAGAAGGACAATGACTGCTATTTTTTTAATATCTCCTAAATTGTAAGACATATTGAGCTGGTTTTTTTACATCAAGTTAGTATCATCATAAAAATTCTCCAAAAAAACATTGAGCCAAATTAGACTCACGGATTTCAAGAAAATGAAAAAATGGATGTAGATTATGGTGGCTTGTTTCTCGAAAATCATGAAGCATTTTGACCTCAAATTAAGTGGGCTTATTCATATCACCCCCATATAATCTACTATAAAAATTTCATGGAAAACGGGTGCATGTTTTAAGAGATATGGTGAAAATAAGGTGATTTTGTAAAAGCCTAGCGCTCCAAGCTTATACTACCTTCGACCATCATCTGACATGTTGAGGGTACTGGGATGGCATGTAATGACCCATTCAACGTTTTAAACTTGTAAGAATGCTCCTAGGCCAAATGAAAACCTTCAAACCTCAAACCTTCTTCTTGGAGCAAAAGTGTGGTGCCTCCCCTGCCTCCTTTGTGCAACGAATAAGAATGACCACACACTGAGCTTCTGATGAGAATGATAAAGAGGAGAGATATTGGATGAATCTAACCATGCAAATAACCTCCCATGATAATCAAGAGCAGAGTTTATGGCGATAATCACGATTTTGAATTTGGAAAACAAAAGCATAACACTTTGGCAAAAGCGTAACACTTGTACTGCAGGTTGTTGTACCCTTGCTGATGTCATGACCAGTCACGATTTGACACATAAACTAACTCAAAACACCTATAATTATGTGCCCAAGATGAAAAAGCGTGACAACACAATCTTTCTCATGATTACCTTGATGCAACTTGACCACTATACCTATTTAACTTGACCCCTTATGATTACCCTTTTAATGGTGATCCCTCATGACATTACACTTTGAATTATGACAAATAGACCCCTCTAGACCATATCACTCATGAAACCAACATTGATATTTACAAAAATGACCTCAAATGAATAATGAGAGAAAAATGACTGTGGTTCCTATAATATAGGACTCTAACATTTTCTCCAATGGGGATGGCATCCTCCCTATGAGGTGCCAAGAACATCATAGACTAGTAGCCTAACCCATTGGGTTGCTCCCAACTGCAATATTCTCTAACCTGCAACCTTCTCCAATTGAAGCCAAATGCAAACTAAAAACGAAAATAATGATCAAGGTGTTGAGATTATTCATCACACGTACCCACTCTAACTAATCCACAAGCTACTTGATTTAGTGAATTCAAACAACATATTTAACCACACAATCACTTTATCCATTGGTTGAGTTCTCTGCATGTGCTTGTTCACAAGAAAAATATAAAACCTACTAGATAATGACTCCAGTAAAAAATTTCAAGCTAATTTAACTTTGATGAAATTCAAGAACTTAGGCCCACTTGCTAACTCCAATAACGCTACAAAAGGATCCTCAAATGAATGAACATTAAAGTTCATCTTATCTGGCATATTGCAATTCTTCTTTAGGTGGTCTACATACCATGAACACAAACTTTTATCTAAATCCTTTCTTTCATGCAATTTCATCTTATAGTTGTCATGATAAGACTGCAAATCTTCATGTGACCTTTGTGATGAAACCACTATTGAACAAGACAATGATATTGGTTGCAAAAATAAGTTTTCATGACCCATGTTTTCAGGTTGAGAACTATCTAAAGGAGGATAAATTTGACTACAGAAACCATCCAAAAAATCGGCTATTAGATCATTGAAAACTGAAGAGGGCTGTAGCAATTTATTGTGTATTGGTTCTAAAAAGACTATATGAATTTTTCAAAGCTCAACATCCTTTGCTTTAGCGTTAGTTTTTGTTAGGTAAACTAAAGTCCGTTGTCTTTCTATAATTTCTTATGCAATTTCAATATGATGCTCAGAGAGACAGTTATGACAATTTTTCTAAGGTGGCCTGTTTGGAATGTAATTCGGGGGTCTGCAAAAACCCTAAATTTGGTATCAGAGTTGGTTTCATAACATTTGGTATCAGAGATTTGGATTCTAGGGTTTCCCTCCTCCAAATAGGTCATCGTGGAATTTTCGCTATAACTTGTTTTCTACGATGTTTCAGAAGCGAAAAAAAACCCATTTGAAATGAACTCGTGCTAAACCTCGGGTCTGAATTTCAAAGCTTTCTCTCTATATTTTCAGAGATATGATTTGAGGAAGTTAGGGTTTTTGCAAGTTCCATAATTTCAACTAAAACAGGTCATTGTGGGATTTTCGCTATAACTGTTTCGCTACAAAGTTTCAAAAGCTAAAAAAAAACCCATTTGAGAAGAAATCAATTTGAACCTCGGCTCTGAATTTTAGACCTTGTCTCCCTATATTTTCGGAGATATAATCTGAGACATTTAGGTATTTGAGACTCCCAAAGGCCTCCCACGTATTCGTGATCATGATCATGCTATTCATTCTATTCCACGAAGTGTTCCTCGAAACATCAGGCTTTACATACATCCATATGCCTAAAGGAGTGGGAACTCATTCAAAAGTTGCAGAAGATCCTAGTTCAAACAATATTGCGATAACTTGAAAAGGAAGGAAAAATCGTATTGGAACCTGAAGCAGTCACAGAACCGAGAAATCGAAAGCTACAAAATAGATCAATTTCATAGTATCTCATCAAGTGGAAGAACTTACTCGTCGAACATTCCACATGGGAGGACAAGAATTTATACAGAAGCATCAAGAACTACTCAAGCGTTGAGGACAACACTTTTTGAAGGAGAGGGGCATGTTAGATCCTTATACTAATAGTGTAACCGCTTATTGTTATTAGTACAACCCCCTTATTATATTTTTGTGCCCATGAAGTCCCCATATTGTTAATATTGTGCCCCATAGAAGCCCACTATTTTTATTATTGTGCCCTTACAGTATTATTGTTATGTCGGTATGACCCCTTAGACTCCTATATATAGAAAGGAGGTCTTGTCATTTGTATCATCCAAGAATTGTTCATTTGTGTAATGTAAAGGAGGTTGCCCCCTTGAAGAAGCTTATTTCTCAGGAGTTCATCTATGTTTTCTATCTTTTTGTGAGCTGGTTTCATAACAGTTTTAACATTTTTCTTCAAGAAATACAATGAACCAAAACTTAATGGCACATAACTACCTTGAATTAATTCACAATTCTCTTCATGTTTCAACCCTTCAACTGCATATTCAGTCTCATGGTTACTCAATGGTTGTGATTTTGAACTAAAAACGTCTTCCATATAACAAGTAACATGGTCACCAAATCCATTAGAAGGTTGCTTCCAATTTATGTTGTTGTCAGCTTGCTTCCCTACTTCATTAGTAATCTTATAATTTTCTTTCAATAGTCCAAATGAAGAAAAAGGATAAGGGTATAGGGTTTCCATCAACAAACTCATTGTTTTCCTCATGTTTGATGTCAATACTATGAGACTACTGACTTATAACACTATGAAAGTTCTCCTTTAGTAATTGAAATGAAGAAAAACAAAAGGGAAAAGTTTGTTCAACTGATTTGGTATTTTCTTCATATTTATTGCTGTCAAAACTAATACAGACTGACTGTTTGCTTTTTATAAGATGTTATAACTGAACATTCTCTTATTATGAACATGTCATTGGTTGCTCTTCATTACTATCTTCAAGTGAATATATAAAACAATCAGTTTCTAGCCCATGGTGACATGAATCAACAATAAAATTGTTTGAGCTAACAACCTCTCCTTCTTCTGCAAAATTTTCTTGGAAAGGATGTCTTATCTGTTGTTGATCAGTAGGATTCCTCTTCTCTCTTTGCTTAATTTGAATCTGCTGCCTTTTGAAATTAGGATTTTTGATTTGGGGACCTCCTTATGGTTCCCTTGCAATAGCTCTATCTCCTAGAGTCATTCTCTCCATCATATTGTCCATGGTTTTCACTAAAGTGTCCAACTCAACTAGCAAGTTAGCTTCTACACTGACAAAATTATTTTGCATATCTTCCAAGGTAGCTGAGTTTCTCTCCCTTAGTTGGTAGGCCATCTTCGCATCGAATCCATCAGGGTAATGAAGCATAGCCAACCCTGGGGTGGGTTTTATATCAATAGGTATTGCGTTATAAACCTTATTAACCTTGGTTGTAAACTCCGGAACTATCTCGCTCAGATCCCTCGTTTGACTCTCATATTCATCCAGAATATGGAAAGGGTTTTTCTTAACATCCCATCTATCAAGGAAAGTGTGCTCAAGCTATTGGAAATTAGGAATACTCCTAGCTAACAGAATTTTAAATTGTCTCTTAGCCTATCCTTGCAATGATTGAGCAAAAAACTCTCATACACACATCATCTTGTTCAGTTTCGAAAAGGTCAAGGAAATGTTCAAATTCCTGGATGTGCTTTTTAGCTGAAATCTTGCCAAATCCTCCATAAAATATAGGGAGATACTTATATTTATTTACTGTAAATTCATGGAGGATAGGAGGTAATTTGAGGGGTTTATATCTCTCTTGAAACTTGGAAGGTATATGATTTGATACAGGGGGTATGACAACGACTTGGGTCACATGAGGTTCATAAAACTGATCATATTCATTGTTGGAATCCTTTTCAACATCAAAAGTGAAAGGAAAAGAAGATGTATTTACAATTTTAAATGAGGGAGGATCAAATGCAGGCTTATCGTCATCATTAGAATATAACAAGTAAAGGAAAATTATTTTAACATGTTTAGGAAAGTACAAGAGGTATTTGATGGAAAAGAATAAGATTTGTTGCAAACAATTGAAGCTTTGATATCTGGTCTTTCTAAAATATCCCTCCATTTCTCTGCCAACTAAGATTCATATATGAATGTAACATTGATTGGAATTGCTAGGTCAATGATACAACCTCCTTGAGTCTGATTATTGTTCACCATCAACAATCATATTTGAAAATTTGATGGTTTTTCCCAGAGAATATGAAACCTTTCGTTCCCCTGCAACAACGCCAAAATGTTAGCACTTCGGAATTTCCCTAGGTTGAGGAGAGAAATTCAGAGGTTACCATGAAGCACTTTTAGACTAGAATCTAGCCCTTCTAGCCTTGGGGAGGGCTATCTCACTTAGGTTATTCTACTAATATGATATTAGGCTAGGTATAGTGCTCAATAAGGTCTGATTTTCAATGGTTTGCTGGTAATAAAGGAGACAAATCCATTGGGCATGGAGTCATGTCAAATTGATTATTTGTGTAGTGATAAGATGAAGAGAGAAATGGTTTTTCCATAGGAGAAATGTATGCAGTCTTGGTGATAGAATTAATTCATTGTAGGAGGGTGAGTGTAAGAAAAAATGGAAATAACACAAAGAGTATCAAATTATAGATAAATTTTGAATATTGTTTTAAGAAGAAAACATAGATCACTCGGTAAAACTAAGTAAGAGAACCCTCTAGATGAATTTTGAATTAAGTTCTGGTTCATCCAAGCTTGAATACATACATTCAGTAGGTGCAAATAACATGAGACAAAACTACAACATGAAATAAGCACAACACCATCAAGATATGACACAAGAATCCTTGCAAATCAGATTCTATCTTTCATTCACTGACAAACTTTTCAGAGAATATATCACATACACAAGTCTCGTCCTCTCCAATCTTACCAACCAACCTTTTGTTCAACTACATTCACATCATAAATAGACAAAAATGAGTTAGTTTTGACCTCTAGGGGTCAAATTCCTCTTTTGGATTGTTGTTTCTAACTTCTACAAGGAAAATAGAACTAACTGCCTAAAACTAGGGACTACATAACTAAATCTTTTCTAAGCACTTTACATTAATTCCTTAGCCCCAAATTGAGCTTGTGAGTGTGCAAATGTTTTATTACAATTAATAACACCTAAAAAAAATTACATCATGTTTATACTAAGATAAGTTGCTCAAAAGTAGCTTTGTCTAGAAAGGCAGCGCCTGGCGCTGTGCAAACTCCTAAGCTTCCAAAGTTGCAAAAACATAGGGCACAAATGCAACACTTGATGGTTGATTGGCTTATTTTCGGTTCCTAAGCTGATTGATACCTCCAACACTTGAAAATAAACTTTCATATGGACAAATCCTCCTCTAGCAAAAAACGCAACGCTTGTCTCAGAAGTGGAGTGCCATCTTATTTTTATAGTTTATGTGGTCAATGATGTTTGTAGAAAAGTTTCACCCACTTATGATGATGTTGACATTGTAATGACCATGCTATATACCCCATTCCATCATCCTTTGACCAAAAATGTAAAATGTCCAACTTCACAACAAAAACCATAATGCTAGCTAGGGCACAAAATGCTACAAAGCCGCTTCTTCAAAATAGTTTCAGAGTGCTGACTAGATGTGGCCATTAGGGGAACTTTGTGGAAACGAATATCACCTTGAACCCCAACCCTATAAAAAAACATACTTTTTAGGTAAAATCCTAAAAATAAAACTGTGTTACTTCGCCCCTTCCAACATTCAGATTTTGGATGCCTTAACCAATAGGTCTAATCTTCCCCTCTCTTTCTCTTGCAATTCCTTTAGCTTTTGTTTAGTGCCCTTATTTCTTTCCTCTAGACTTGACATGATGTTTGTTTTGTAGCAATGAATAGTCTAAGGTTTAAGCAAACTTGTTTTGTGCAACCAATGTAAGATTAATGACAAGAAGGACTCTCCAAATTAATCTTTGATGATGATTAAGAAAGAAATTCTACACAATACGCTAATCAACACAAACCTTCTTAAAATAAACACTAAAACAACTTGCAAATGTTTGATATTGGTGGAAAAAAATTCAAAGGGATAGGCAGAATGCCCGAAGCGTAGCGCATGAGAAAATGGGCTTTCAAACACTTTTTGAACACACACACTTATGAAAAGGAGCTTCAATTCAATGTAATGGATTGGATATCTTTATAATGGATGTTAAAAATCAATTTTTTAAAGTTCAGGAAAGGCAAGTGCAAAATATGGAGCACTGCGTGGAAGTGCAACGATTAGGAGAAAGCACAGTGAAATAAGAAAAAGGGCAGTGATAATGAAAATGGTGTCTTGCAGTTTTTTACGCTATTTTCTCAACTCATGCATGTAATTGGGTAAAAATTCAAAACCAGGGTAATGAAATAAGCTTAGGTTTTCACTTGTGAAAGAGATTTGACCACTGGTTTGCGAGAAATGTAGTGCTATGTGGAAACACAACTCCCCTGCCTCCTTTTCATAGTTGGAGTGGTGAGTGATGTTTTTATACAAGATGCACACTTGGATGATGATTATGAAACTACAACGATCATATCACATACCTCCTTCAAGCTTCTCTTCTTCAAAAATACCAAACATTCATCTCCACACCCAAAAATGCAATAGAGAAGGACAGTGACTAATATTTTTTTAATATCTCCTAAACGTTAAGCTGGATTGAACTATTTTTTTTACAATAGGTTGATATCATCATAACCCTTCTTCACAAAAAAATTGATCCAAATCCAACTCACGGATTTCGAGAAAATGCAAAAATGGCTGTAGATGACAGTGGCTTGTTTCTAAAAAACCGTGAAGAATTTTGACCTGAAATTAAGTGGGGTTATTCATTTGACCCCCATGTATCTACTGAAATAATTTCATGGAAAACGGGTACATGATTTAAGATATACTGTGAAAATATGGTGACTATGTGAAAGCACAATGCTCCAAGCTTATACTATCTTCATCCATCATCTGACATGTTAAGGGTACTGGGATGGCATGTAATGACCCATTCAACATTTAAAACTTCTGAGAATGATCCTAGGCCAAATGTAAACCTTCAAACCCCAAACCTTCTTCTTGGAGCAAAAGCACAATGCCTTCCTTGCCTCCTTGAGCATACTCTTGTCAGGATTGAATGCGGAGGACTTCCAGGGATTTAAGCCCCACGTTGATCACCTATTTTCATAAATTCAATTTGATAAGGCCTCTGTTGAAATAGACAACTTTTCTCATATCAAAGCCAGTCTCACTATTCTTGGTGTTTGGACCCAAGCAACAAATGGATTTTGAGATCTTTAATTTAAATAAGGATAGACAACTTCTTTTAAGGAGTGTATACATCAATTTATTCTTTTTTATTTCTCGATGTTGGTTTGAAGTTGTATTTAGGTGTTTGAGAAATTGAAAAGTGACTTGGGTTGGTCTCATTTAATGTTTTTCATCAAATGACTAATAAGAGAGAGGAGATGTTTTCATAATGTAAAAATAAATACAAAGGATGTTACCCTCGATATACAAAGTTCACATTACATTCACAATATTGGAGATAACATATTGCATTTTGTACCTATGGAGTTATGAATTGTAATTCACCCAGTGTTTCAAGGTTATGTCACTTGGTTTTTATTGTAACAGGGGCCTCACAAATTTATATATATGTTTAAAAGAACATGAGCATGGATAATAATTATTTGCAAAAGAAAATATTTTTTGAACTTGGCATGGTTTCCATTTTGACGGAGAAAGTATAATTGGTTCTTTGTGATAAAGAAGCACAGACCTTTGATGGTGAATTTGTTCTTTGATAGTGCATTAGAACCTCAGTAATTTTGATAGATTTTTTAATTACATCACGAATAGAGGATTTTAAATAGAGTACTAACAAATAGTTGAAGAAAGGAATATAAGTTCTGTGACTTGAAGAGGCGTTCAAAATGAGTGAAGTGTTTGCAACATTAGTGATGGAACAACAAATGTTGTTCTATAGCATTTCCTGTTATATGGGTCACATTTGTTGCAAGTAGAAAACTTGATAATGATTGTGGAACATGAAATGTTACTTCAGTCATAGGACATGTAAGTTTGTATTTAATAGATCATTGATATGAGAATTGAACTCCCTTAGTGCCAACTACAGTAAGAATTTTTGTTGAGAAGAACATATATTTTTCTAACAATGTCTACTTCCAAGACCCCCTTTCCATTAATGTCAAATGCAGAGGTAAGTAGAGGTTAGGAGTATTAAGGAGAATTTTTTCTTAGGACAAAAGGGTGAGGACCAATGTGTTTCCATCAATTCTAATGGGGAAGATTGTTGGTGAAGTTGTCATTGATGGAAAAGGGTGTTGAAGGTATGCTTGTTGAAGAGGTTGTTGATGTATGTTGCAAAGTCTAGAGTTGAAGAAATGATCGAAGAAGTTTTGATGTAAATGGTTGCAATGTTCCCATGTCCACTAAAAGTTTTTTCTCACAAAGTATAATTCTTGTTCGCTTAGTTCAGTTCCTATCCAGATGTTCATTGGCAATATGCTTAGTTTAGTTTGAATATTCAGTGAGCAACCTTTTTCATTAATTTTGATGCATATGTATTGTTGAGTAATATATTGACATTGTTGAGTATGTGAGGCTTGTTAGAGAATGTCCTATTGGAATATGTGGTCAAGTGCAAAGGTGCATGAACATGATGCAAGTGCATGAAGATGTTTTGATATTCTCCAAATACATTAACTAGATGTTTGCTTGACATTGGTTTATCCATGGTTTAGGGAATAATTAGATTTGGTTAATGTAAATATTTTAATATTATTTGGAGGATCATTTTGTTTTAATATTCAAAAGCTGAAATAATTTGGAAACAAATATGTGGAATGAAAAGAGACAATCTTTTCACTTTAGATTCCTAAATGGAATACTAACAGTTAGCAAACTATGTTTATAAAAAGATGTGCTTTTGGAAGGAAAAGTTGATTGAAGAGTTGATTGAGTTACCTGGCACATAGAGATAGAGGAAAAAGAGCATATGTGAAGTTTATTTTGGGAAGAGAAGGCAAAGACAAAGATATGAAGGTATGAAAAATTAACAACCAGGTAAACCAGCACAATGTATCTTTTATGTATTAGGTATTTTTCTCTCCTTTTAGGTAGCAGCTTGAAAAATAGCATGTTGGATCGTGTAAGGTGAAGTAGGAGCTTCCAAGCGAGATGTAGCTTGCAAACAAAATCGAAATAGGAGCCTCCTGTAGGTAGAATCCTATATAAAATTAATGTTAGAGGGAGTAGGAGCTTCCCAACAAGTTGTAGCTTGCAAAATAGGAGAGAGGTTGGAACCTCCAAGATTTGACGTAATAGAGGAGCTTGCCTTTGCACAACAACAACAAAAATGTTATGATTTTTCCCTTTATGGGTTTCTAGTAATATTTGGTTTCCACGTGTTACTTTTATGTTGTGATTTAAATGTCATTTACATATTAAAAATTCTATTCATATGATGTTTTACTAGTCATTTAATAATTTAGGTAAATATCAAAAAGAAATTAAATAGAAATCATGATGTTTGTGAATGCACTATAATGATTCACCCCCTCTTAGTATAATAAATTTTCCAACATGTAGCTTGATTAGGTGGTCAATTTTAAGCTAAAAAATGAAAGTGCCCATATTCATGAAACCAATGCCAAATTGAAGACCTCATCGAGTTAGCAGGGTGACCATACAAATATGAGACAACTAGATGCTAACAATTGTCATGATCTGGTTTGCTGGATTTGGCACACGTGGTAAAAATCTGATTGGTGGTTGAGTTTGTGAGTTGGAATTATGAATGAGAGCCACTTGGCCCAATGGGAGGATGCCATGTGGCATCCCTCTATTGGTGAATTTTTTTTTATCAGCCAAACTGCCTCCACGAGAGTCGAACATAAGACCTTCGATGTGACAGTGCAATACCTTACCGCTAGGGTGCATGGTGCTTCTTAATATACATGGTGGAAAAGTTATATTTAACATCTATGCAGATTAGTATTGGGGGTTGGGGCCAGGGCTAAGCCCTCGCCCCTGGTCACCCCACCCATGGGACCATAGGAGGGGGAGACAAGGGCATGGACTCGCTATAAAAAACCATCAAAACACAACATTAACACAGTGCGCCAAAAAATGGAGGGCCGTAAGCATGGGGACCAACCTTGGTCATATGGCACTCCATGAAACTAGATTGAAGTGTTAACAAGTGTGGAGCTTGGGTAAGCCCGAGCTATAGGGCATAAGCAGCTGCACAGAACTGACGGCGGAGCACTGAAGCACTTGCAAATAGGGGGCTAAAATGTTAAACCAAGGCCTTGAGTCATATGCTCCCACAGAACCACGAGCCAGTGCCAGGGGGCTCTAACGGGAAGGGTGAGCTGTTGGCCAAGCCCTTGGACATTTTGCACCCTATGTTACCGCGTCCTGATGTCAAGGGGCTTAACCAACAGGGGAAAGCTTTAAGGCCCAACCCTCAGCCATATGTGGCCCATGTGGCCTTTTTTTCTCGGATTAATGGCTTTGAGGTTGAATTAATCATCCAACAAAATGCCCTAGTGGGTAACGAAATTGTTGCTCCATTAGCAAATTTCGAGGCGAATTTGTAGGACTGGTAGATAGAAGGTTGAATTTGTAGAATGGTTAACAGTGAATTTTGTGAGGGAGCTTGGGAGCTCATATTTTTTTGAGTTTTTATCCAAATTGAGCTTAGAAAGAGTGCACTTAGGGGTTTTTGGATGTTATGAATCCATTGGTAACCTCTAACTTCTGGTTTGAGTACATATACAAAGTATTTTTTCAGGTTTGATACTAAATGTGTGTGGATCAGTCAGGGTTTGGAAGTAGTTTTGGAAGGTATTTGGGCATGGAGAAGACCTAGTAGGGGTATTGTCACTTCCAGAAGGCTATTACAATAGCTAGAACCATCAAGGTTCAACTTAGGTTCAACTTCTCTTAAAATGAAGTTTTTTTATGTGATTCAATGTGGAATTGAAGTGTTCAGATGCTCTTTTTAGTTCATTTTAGTTGAAGTATGCCATATTTGTAGAAGATTCTTTGAGTTGCTATTGTTTGTGAGAGTTCTTTGTAGGAGAACATTACCTTGTAGGGGTAATATCCACATATTTACCTACATCAAACATTTATGTATTTCATTTGATATTGAATATATGAGTGGTTTGGTCATGTTGACAATCTCGAAGGTGTAGCCTAGGTAGGGTGAACTCCATCAACAAACCTTTTTTCATTCTCTTCATTATGTCTTCATGGTTTATGTGATGTTATGTTCATTATTTTAAGTTACATATGAAGACTAATTCATGACTTGAAGAGATATTGGAAACCTGTTTGTTTCAAGACCTAACTTTATCTTTCAAAGCGTCAACACAGTCATAATTTTGTTTATTTGATTTTGGAAAAGAGGAAGAAATTGCATAATCCAATTTCATATCAGTTTAGTATTAGAGCACTAGTTGACCAAGTTGCAAGAATGGGTAGCAAAAAGAGTCTTCAAGAGATAGAGGAGAAGAATTTGGCTCTTTAGATGGAGAACATAGAATTGGGAGGGATGTTATAGATAGATGAAGAGGAGAAGAGACATATGCACTTTGTTTTTTAGAAAGTGCTTGGTGAGCAAGTTACAGAAATTTCTAGTCCTATACTAGCAAGTGAAACCTCTAAAATGAAGCTAGTATGTGGTCATGGTTCAAATAGTGGTTTTGGACCATATGTGGAAGACGTTTCATGTGCATTTTGTAAACATATTCAAGAATCACACCATATGCTAGTGGATAAGAGTGGGTGGCTAGAGTCGTATACAAGTTGGTCATCATCGTCATCATCAAAAGCTGGGAAGATGAATGAGAAGTTTAATGAGGTAATTAGCATCTCAAGTACCACTCCTTCCATTTATATACATAACAAATGTTTTGCAACGTTTGAGCAACATACCAAAGGCATAGGTATAAATTTTCTTTCCAAGATGGGATATGAAGGTGAAGGCCTCGACATAATGACCAAGGTATTACCAATCCAATAATGGTTGAGGAGAGAGAAAAGTATATGGTATTAGGATATGGTTGAAGGAAGTTTGGAGAATGCTCCAAATGGTTTGAGGTACATCAACCATCTAGGCATGAGATGTCACCACCTTACGACAATTGTTGAAGTTGCAACTCTAGAGACAAGTATAACTCTCAAGTGTGTTTTCCAATGCACAGAAATTTTGAATACTTATGGAATCAATACCCTTGTACATTTTGTGATGCACTTAACCATTGTGTGGCTGTATGTGAGAAACATATGATAATGGTTAAAATCATGAACAAAATTTTAGGCATCAAGCATAATGAATCTCTTTTGCATGAGAGAACTTCTATGTTAGCAAACAAGAGGAAGTTCTTTTGTACTCATTACAAGGTGCATGGACATGACACTGAATGATGTTTGAAGTTGCACCCAGAGCTTCATTCAAA
>APFE030078182.1:0-14595 GCA_000404065.3 Pinus taeda | reverse complement strand
TCTTCACGTTTTGGATTGCTGTTCATTGAATTCATGGCATAAGTAATTTAGGTTGATGCATTTTCGGTTTGGTGACAGTCATAATCATTTGTTTCATTTACACTCCTCTTTCTCGTTCCATTACCATCTCCTCCATCTTGATCACGCATGCAAACCTATCTCCTCGACCTTCCCTTCGTTCTGTCCTCTCCCAAAGTCTTCCACTCCTCACGTAACTTCATTTCCTAACCTTTCATTGACATAACCCTCTACCTTCAACATATTCCCTACACCCATTTCCCATCTCATTCCTCCACTTCTAAGCCATCACCAGCCTTATCCCTATCTCACATATCTCTTCCTACCATTCCATCACTCCTCCATCACTTCAAACCTTCACGGTAGGTCATCCTGTAGCAGTTTATAGACATCCTGTAGAAACCTCTGAGTATCCTGTAGGATCCCTTGCAGACATCCTGTAGGAGGCCATTCACTCGGTTGCTGAGCTGCTGAATGTGGAAAACCTCTGTGGATGGATGCTAAGGGTCCATAGGGACCTCGCCTAGCCTCCCCAACCTGTCCCACGCTTTCCTTCCTTCTCCATCCCATCTGCACAACCAAACCCTAATTAGCACACAATCACAATCATCCCATCCACTTAAAGGAAAAATACAAAAACATGTCTTTTATGATGCAAGCAGTTTAGATCCGTGCATTTTCACTTATCAGAGGTAACAACAGCATTGGTAGAAGTTTCCTTCATGTCATTTGCATTGTAGAGGCTAGACTAGTTAAATTAGGGTTTCCTAGGTTTACATGCTTTGATTTGCTTTCAGTTCATTTTTGTCAAGTAGATTAGTCTTCTTTGAGCTAGATTTCATCCATCATTGATAAAGCTTCTTCTGTGAGCCCATAGAAGTTGGCTTGAGCCCTAGCGGACTTGTGCCAGCTGACCAAGTGACAGCTGCGACAAGAGCTAGTACTTGTGCATACAGCACCGTCGCTTCCAAGTTTGTACGAACTACCGGGTTGATAAAATGAGAGACAGGAAGCCCCAGGAGTTGTAGCATTATTGCTACAATACTGGAGCTCACCAATCATATTTCCACGTTTTGTGCAGGAGATGAAGATGAACTAGGTGTTGAGGGATAAGAATATGAAATAGATGCCATTTATGATGAGAATGAATTTGATGAATATTGGAAGCAATTTACTAATTTTATGCGGGCAAAATTACATAAGAAATATGACTTGAGATCAAGGAAAATATCTAGAATTCAAGAAAATGAAGGTGAGTAGCGAGTTCCTTCTCCCCTACAAAAGGAAACTCCATAAGAACCACAACTTGCAAAACAATTAAATAAAGGAAAGCAACAATAAAATACAAATAACAAAACTCAGATACTTCAAGGTGAGTCTTGTCAAGATAACATTGATAAAATTCCTTTAGAAAATATTGTTTCCATTCCACAAGAGATTTCAGTGATGAAGAGAAATGGAGATGAAACTAAAAATAATACCAAACAGGTCCATCTATTTAGTCTCACTAAAGAGGTAGAAAAAATCAGAATTCAAGTGCCCCTCACAGAGTTGGTCAAAACACCAGTTTATCAAAGAGAGATTGTTGAGTTTATCAACCTGTCTCAGAATGTGAATATGAATGATATTGTAAATCTACAAGAAGATAAACTAGTAGTGGTTTTTGGTCAACATGTGGAGGAGGTAGATTCTTCAACACCTCCTTTCTACATTTCTTTATTGATTCATGATTTCCTCTTGCATAATTGTATGTTTGATTCAAGAGATTCATACAACCTTATGCCACTATCAGTAATGAAACAATTAAACCTACAAGTTACTAAACCTTATAGATACCTGTATTCTTTTGATTCAAATAAAGTCAAGTGTCTCGGGGTCATTAAAGATATGGTGGTGTCATTAGCCTAGATCCCGGCTAGAATCTTGGTAATGGATGTAGTTGTAGTAGATATCCCTACTAGGTTTGGAATGTTGCTATCTAGGTCATGGGGGGCTAAATTGGGGGGAGTTCTAAATTGGATTTTACTTATGCTATCATACCAATTTTTGGTGGAGAAGAGAGAAGGTTGTACAGACAAACAAGATTTGTTAAATCAATCACAAAGAATCGAGCAAGTAATTCACCTGTGTACAACTAAGAAAAAGATGACTTTTCTTTTTTCATGCTGCATGACAATGCAGAGTTGGCTGAAGATAATCAGAGGCAACTTACTTCAGCCTGTGTAAATACAGAGCTACAAACAGAAGGGGTGTGGAAATGCTTCTTTGATGGAGCCTATTCTAAAGAAGGAACAAGTTTTGGTTTCCTTTTAATTACACATGGAGGTAATATGATCCCGTTTTCTTTTAAATTGGAGTTTGAAGAAACTAATAATGTGGCTAAATATGAATCCTTGATCATTGTTGTTCAAACAACAAAACAAATGGGAGTCCAGTCTATTCTATTTTTGGAGATTCAGAGTTGATTATAAAGCAAATAAAAAATCATTGTCAAACAAAACACCCTAGACTTAGGGCACACAGAAATGAAGTGTGGGATTTAGTTGAGAATTTCTTTGAGGCTTTCAACTTACATTTCATTCCAAGAGATGGGAATAGGTTAGTAGACTCATTAGCTGTGGCTGCCAGTACCGTTAGGCCTACTATAAATCCAAGGCTGAGATATGAGGTTGAAATGAGGCACAACCCTTCTGTTCAAGATAACATAAAACACTGGAAGGATTTTGAGGATGATCAACAGATTAAGGAATTCATGACTATGATTGAAGATTTTCAAGGCACCAAAATTGATGAAGATGAGGATGAAATGACAGAAGGTGCAGAAGTAGGTGATTTTAAAATTTTCATAGTTAATCAGAAAATTATTCAATTGAAAGATAATATTCTACCAAGCAGACTTTTCCCTCTTGAAAGATAATGTTCTACCAAGAGGATTTGTTCCTTTTGAAAGACGTTTTAACTCTAATGATGTAGCTGTTAGTTTAGAGAAAGCTTCACAAGATGAGCAAATTCAAGATCATAATATTGGAACCTAGAAGGAGCCCAAGTTAGTCAAATTGTTTAAAGGAGTTCCATTCAATTATAAGGAGAGATATATTGAGATTTTCAAGAAGTACGCTGATTTTTTTTCTTTGTCCTTTGAGGATATCAAGACATATGATGTAAGCATTATTCAACACAAGATTCCCTTGAAGGAAGGGATGAAACCATTTAAGTAGAAACTCAGGTAGATTAATCCTTTGCTTTTACCAATGATTGAGAAAGAAGTTAACAAACTTCTTGATGCCAAGATAATAGTTCCACTCCGATACTCTGACTGGGTGGCCAATTTAGTACCTGTAAGGAAGAAAAATGGAGAAATAAGGTTATGTGTGGAATTTTAGAAACCTGAATAGGGCTTCCTTAAAAGATAACTATCTATTAACTAAAATGGATCATGTGTTGTAGAAGGTAACTAAATCATTCAGAATGTCAATGTTGGATGGGTTCTCTGGGTATAGCCAGGTGGCTATTGATAAAGAGGATCAGAAAAAGATTGCCTTCACAACTCCTTGGGGAACCTTCATGTATGCTCGAATGCCTTTTGAGTTGATGAATGCAGGTGCAACATTTCAGAGGGCTATGGACATTTCATTTGTGGGTGATAAACTTGTAGTGATATACTTGGATGATGTCACTATTTTTTCTAATTCAGATGAGGAGCATGTGAACCATCTTAGAAAGACTTTTGAGAAATGTAGAAAATTTGGGCTTTCTTTGAATCCTAAGAAGTCTATTTTTGCTCTAGAACAAGGCAAACTATTGGGGCACATTGTTTCTAGAGATGGAGTCAAGCTAGATCTAGCAAGGGTGCAAGCTGTGCAAAAAATACCCCTGCCCAGAAGTAAGAAAGACATTCAGTTTTTTTTTGGAAAAACAATTTATTTGAGGTTTATGTCCAATTATGCTGAAATTGTAAAAGAGATTACCAATATCTTGAAGAAGGAAAATGAAGTACATTGGACCAAGGAAGCCAAAGAGTCATTCTCTAGGATCAAAGAAGCATTACAACCATCTCCCACTCTAATTAGCCCTGATTACCAAAAGCCCTATCAAATTTTTTTCATTTGCATCACTTAATTCAATAGTTGTTGTTTTGTTACAGAAAAATGATGAAGGAAAAGAGCAGCCAATTGCTTTCTTTAGCAAGATTCTCAGAGATGCTGAACTCAAATACAATATCCTTGAAAAATAGGTATATGCTTTGGTAAAATCCCTAAAGGCATTCAGGATTATGTGTTGCAGTCACAGATCATTGCTTATGTGCCAAATGGTGTAGTAAAGGATGTCTTAGTCCAGAGTGATGTGGAAGGCAAAAGAGGAAAATGGATAGCTAAGATCCAAGAGTATGACCTGGACATAAAGCTCACAAAGCTAGTGAAAGGGAAGGGATTGGCAAAGATGTTGACAGAGTCAGATTTTTAGGCATTGGGAATCAACTTGCTAACACCTGTAAAGGAGGAAATAATTGAAGAAGGTGAAGAAAAATCAAACCCAGGTATGAAGATCCGATATAAATTTTTATGTTCAGAATGGTACAAGCACATAGTTCATTATTTATGTGTTCTCTCTTGTCCCCACTCAATGGATAGAACAAGATATAGAGCATTAAAAATCAAGGCACACCCATATGTGATTGTGGAGGGCAGATTGTATTGGAAGGATCATGTGGGAATTTTATTATGTTTGACAAAAGATGAATCTACAGAGACAATTAAAGATTATCATGAGAATTTATGTGATGGTTACAGTTGGAAAGCTATTGCACACAAAGTCCTCTAGTCAGGATTTTATTGGCCCACCTCGTTTGGTGATATATATAAGTTTGTTAGAAGCTATCAAAAGTGTCAACTTTTTGCCAAGAAAAATAGGTTAGCCCCCTTTCCATTAATCCCTGTATTCATAGAAGAACCATTCAGACAATGGGGGCTAGACTTTGTTGCAGAAATTAACCCACCTTCAAGTGGACAACGCAAGTGGATTCATACAGCTACTAATTATTTCATGAAGTGGATAGAGTCTATACATACTAAAAAGGAAAATGACCAGGTGGTGATGAAATTTTTAGAAGAAAACATTTTCAGCAGATTTGGGTGCCCTGTCAAAATGATAACTGAAAATGCTCAGGTGTACAGTTCAATTAAGTTTGTTGCTTTTTGTCAAAATTATAATGTCATTTTATCTCATTCAGCAGCTTATCATCCTCAAGGAAATAAGTTGACTGAATCCACTAACAAAACATTGATGAAAATTCTTAAGAAAATATTGCAAAGAATTAGAAAGACTAGGATTCGAAGATAAAGTTTTCCCTTTGGGTTGTCTGAGTGACTACAAAAAGGTCTACAGGTAAAATCACCTTTCGAGTTAGTGTATGGAACTCAAGCTCTTTTTCCTAGTTAGCTTGTGAAACCTATGATTGAAATGATTCAGGAGGCAAAAGAAGAACCCAATGCTCTGATAAGAAGGATGCATAAGGCAGTGGATTTGAGTGAGAGCAGAGATAAGGTGAGAGATAATTTGATTAAGTATCAATAGAAAATGAAGGGCATTTTTGACAGAAAATCCAAAGAAATTTATTTTAAAACTGGAGACCTGGTCTTAAGGTGGGATACTAGAAGAGAAGATAATGACAAACATGGGAAGTTTGATCCTCTCTGGTATGGCCCATTAAGGATTATAGAAGCAAGGGAAAATAATACATTCTTCCTAGAGAATATTGGTGGTGAAACTTTACAGCTACCTGTCAATGGGAAATACCTCAAACATTATTTCCAATTCTGAACCACAAGAATCCTATCATTGTAGATACCGAAGTGAATTCATTGTACAATTTCCACAGAATTAAAATTGGCAAAACAATATATGACTCCATGCCCGAGGTGAAGGCACTGATCTACAATTCTTAGTGCTTCTATGGAAAAACCACTATCCCTAGGTGGAGCCAAATGTTGTAGCATTCATCGTCATTTAAATTTCATTTTTAATATTATCACAAAAAATAAAAATAAAAAATAAAATATTTTGTTTTAAAAAATCAAAAGAGAATGTGAAAGTCTGAAAGCAGTGATTTATTTTATATTATTGATGGCATTCAAATTCGATGTAAGGGGGGGCCTCGACCCATATATTAAAGTTCGAGCAGTATCACAAGATGTAAGTAAGCATGGGCTTGAGAAGTGGATAAAGTGCTCTACGGGGGAACAACGAGCATGAGTTATAACTCAGGCTCAACCCTTGCAGTTGACCATAATGTCAAGGTGTTTGACTGAGATCTACGGCCTGAGATTTCTGTGAGAGTTCAAGCCCGATAAACCTCCCGTACTCTCCATACCCCCACAGCTGGTCACCCCCATCGCTTCACTCCATCTCATCTCCTCCATGTCATCTGCCACCCTCATTTATTACCATCCACCTCATCCACTGTACCCTGTCACTTTATCTACCACTCCATTAATTAGTTACATTAATTACATTTTTTTTTCCCTCCGTTGGATTATCATATGTATAAAAGACAAGCAAAACCCCGTTGCATTAGCTTTTTGTTTTAGTACTAAGTAGCCTTGCATCCAATTCAGTAGTTTGAGTCAGCAACCATCCCGACAACTGTCATCAACAACTGTCACTAGAAACTATCACCTATAGTCACCATGGCTAAACAAGTAAGTTCCTCATTAGTTATCAATATCCCATTAATGGATGTTGAACGAGATATTTCTGATACCCTCTATACAATTAAACATCTTTCACTGCATCAAGAGGTTTTTCTGAACCATAAAAAGTCTTTCGTATTCATGGCAATGGTTAGGTCAGGTGTTTTAGTTTCTTTTATCCCCAGAAATCATTTATTCCCTGAATTTATTCAATGGCTAGCCTCAGCAATGTACCCCAAGAAAAGTTTTGTAATGAATTAGTCAGGGGAGAGTGTCTTTCAAGTAACCTCACAATTAATACACCAAGCTTTGAATTACCCCGTGTCTGGAACTTACACTACCTTTACTGGAGAATCTCTGATTACTTATTATGATAACATGTCTCCTCAAGAGCTTTCTCATGTCACCTCTTTCCTGGCCCCTAAATATGCTCAATTATCCCTAGATGGCAATCTCTTCTATTTAGAAATATTTTCTGTTGACATAAGACCTGTTTTGCAAGTAATTGCCAAGATACTAGGAAAAGAAGACTCCAAGCAAGTGGATAAAGTTTTGCTGGAATTTTTCTCCTTAATGATGAAGCCAGAGATAGTCCTAGACGTTCCAACATTCTGGGTAGATGCTATAAATACCCAATTTATGACTTTTCCTCTCACTAGTTCCTTCAAATTTCCTTCAGTCATTACTTATTTATTTTTGTACCAGAATGTTGAACATTTTTATGATTTAGGGCTAAATGTTGTTGATATCAATAAAAAGAAGCATTTTCAAAGTTTAACATCCTGTTTGATAAAAGAGTTAGGGCTAGACTTCCTTCTTGCTAGGATCTACAGGGAAGCTTGCTGCCATGGAAAACATATGAGACTTTTCTGGTTGACGCAAAAAGAAAAGTTGATAACACTCATGAAAAGACAACAGTAATAAAAGGAGCCACGATTGTGAACTACCTAAACAAAGATTTTATGATTCTCTGGCTGGTGAAGACTATTTACAGACAAGCCTACTTATGGTAGGATTAGAATTTGCAGAATAGAACTTGACAAGTTAGAGGAAGCACCAAAGTCAAATGTACCATTATGGAGAAAGTGCACGGAACGAATGATAGAGTAGACCAAATATGCATCAGCAGGACCACCTACTCAAGCCACAAGTTCAAAGAACAAGAAAACATCACCAATCATACTCTAATTTCTATTACTTATTGTTATCTTATTTTCTTGAGAAGAATGAGATGTCTTTTACCCTCTAATGTAATATTCTGTAATGACTTTTACTTTAGACAGTTAGAAGGTAGTTAAGCAGTTTGACAATTTTGGTAGTTATCAACTATCCCATGATGTATAAAAAGAGGTAAAATTGTAGAAAACGGGGTCTGCATTTTGAAGAACCTGGGGAATATGCTATTGTATTCTTGATAAATGATGATTAATGTAAGAATCAGGCATTTTCCACACAATGTTGGGTATGATTTTGTAATTTCTCTATTATTTGTCATCATGTTTCTTCTTTTCTTTAAGTATGGTAATGAGGTTGCAGGTCTTTGTTTACTTATGTGAATGAAGTTAAAATTCCTTAAAAGAGTGCTCCTATATTTAAAGTTTCTACTTCTATTATTCTTCTAAGTTATAGATAATAGTTTATGTGAAAAACAACATATTATCTCTAACTTCTCAAGCCATTATTCACACAACATTTATATCTAGCATCACATGGCATTATGATATTTTCATGTCAGCTAATTATTAAGGACTAAAAGTTAGGTCCTTCATGCCCTTCATATCAAGATACATTATACAAATAAGTGACATGCATAAATAAAATTAATGTCTTAAGCACAATTTCTACACGGTCAGGAAATTGGTTTCTTAAGGGACAACATAACCATTGACACAAGCACACTTACACTCACCAGGCACGTGAACCTCACTTCTCAAAGAAAAAGTGGACCACTCTCCTGTGCTGACAAGAAAGAGTTGAGGAAAATCCTTAAGATAATGGAAACTGGGCCATCATACCAGATGGGACTCCCACACCAAACGGTGTGAGGTCTAGTTGGGACTTCATACTGAGGTGATCCCTTGAATGTTGGTAGGTCCATCACCATTAACATTTCTAGTGCTAGAAGGAGGGAAACTAGTTGTACATGGTTGAAATTCCCCTCACACTCAGTCATCAACCATTTGGTCAAGGCAGTAACTCGCACTCCCTCTCTCACGACTCAACAATTGGTTACTCCTCACCTCATAGAATTGAACACAAGAATTCATATCAACACCTTCACTCTGTCCGTCCCATCACTTGCCTATTTGTGAAAGCAGTCAGACTGATCTCAGGCATACAGTATCTTCTAAGTGCATCAAAGAAGCCAAAACCCACTCCCTCAGTGGTTGTTGTATCATTGGTGGAAGAATCAGTCCTTACTACTCTCGAAGGTTTGGAAGAATCTATTGAAGATGGAGAGGAACCTCCAATCTTATTTGAAGATGAATAAGGCACTCTTGTAGGCTTGGGATCAAACTCTGGTATAGGAGGTGGAAGGTGAGCTAGTGGAGGAGGTGGAGGTGGAGATGAATCAACAGACTCAGATCCGGAGCCATTAGATTCCGAAGGAGAGAAAGAAGATGAAGAGGATGAAGAGATGGCTAACCCAAATCTTGAATGGATGACTCAGGGACCATTGTCTCTCCCGGCTGTTCTGTACAAGATTCTAAAGCGACCAGAGAGAATGAACATCAAGTTCAACCCTGACAGCGTAATGAAGGAAAAACACCACTTAGACAACTTCTACATACAACTACACACCCTTGAGGTACATTATGATGACATAGCATGTAGATTGTTTACATGTACCTTGGAGGGTCGTGCATCTGCTTGGTATCTGATGAGCCTCATAAATGGGTAATTATATGGGCTCATTTTACCTCCTAACTTAGTCAAATCAACCATTCTCTTAGCTTATTGTATGATTTTCTAATTATATTTATGCTTATAGGGTGAGTTGAGTTAGTTATTATGCCATGTGGTCTAACATGTATTTAATGCAGATTATTGATGGATTTCGAGGTGAAAGTCAAGGATATAGTGGTCAAACTGTAGCAATAACTTGAAGTAGACAGAGGAGAGGACTTATAGAAGGGAATCACCCTTATTTATTGCTCCTCACTTTGAATTCCCCTTCATTCAGCTCGGAGTACAAGCAGCCAAATCATGCACTAGGAGGCAGTCGAGAAAGTGGAAGATGATTGATAGTTATCTCAATTTTTGGGAGCCAAGCCTCCTTGATTTTAAGGAAGTTATTGGTAGCTTCAGATGTATAAGTAGAGAGGCCTAGGGCCTCACTAAGGTCGACTTTGTTTTTGCTTGTGTAAACTCTGCTCAAATTTCGAGCTTACTATTTTATGACAGTTTTATGTAATCTTGTTATTTTTTGATAATGAAGATGGAATCCTTCTTGAGCTAGCATTGAGTTACCTCAGAGAGTTGAAGCTCTTCGGTTAGGGCCCAATACAAGTAGCCAAGCTTCTTTTTACTTGTATTTGTATGCTTTACTTGCGTTTGATGATTTAGTATCTTGCTTCCATTTATGCTTTCTGTAGCAGGTTAAGCAGTGATTATAGAAGATTCAAAAGGCTAGAAATAGTGCCTTGGCCTGTCTTCCTCCCTCTAGGACCATGATTTTAGGCAAAGACTCTCTTGTTGCCCCAAAAACACAAATTTTCCTCATTCCTAGGACTTCTAGTGTTTGCAGCTCTCTAGTAGGTTGATAGTCTAGTTTTTCTTCTTTTTTTTTATATATTCTTTATCATATTCATTTCCTTATTTTCAATAGTCCTTTGGAATGCTTTCCTTTCTTACAGAATTTACCAACATTTCCTTCTATACATCATAGTTTAGGCCATTTTAATGCAAAACTCTATTTTTCCTAGGATGCACTCGTTTCATTGGTTGCTTGATTTTCTTGGTTGACTATCAGTTTCTATGAAGAAGATCTCTTCTAAAAGTAGACTATCTTACAATTAATCACACCCTCCATCTGATCCATGCCCTATAGATCTCCCAAACCTCACCTCAATTCTGCCCTAGTTTCCTTCATTTTTCGTAGAACTTCTTCCTCTCTCCTTGAGCAAACCCAATCATCTTTCTCTCTCCTAGTGATTCATGATAGACCTTAGGCGCCCTATCCCCTCATTCGAACCTTCATCCACCTTTTCCACCCACTCTCATAGCCTCAAAACAACGAAAATTTCTCTCGGCGTCCTCCTGTAGGCCTCCTGTAGTTTCCCTATTTTCCTCCTGTAGTTTTCCTGTGTCCTCCTGTAGTTTTTCCTATAGGCTTTCTTTTGAAGGCCGAGTGTAGGAAAAGCCTCCAGAATGCCACCTAAGACCTCCTAAGACCCATCCACACCATCCTACATCCTCCCAAGCTCCAAAACTTCCCTCTAATGCCACCTGTTCGTTGCCACACTAACACACGATAAATTAGATGCATGTTTAATTCACATAAAAACACATAAAAATCCAAAAACATGTTTTTTGATTATTTACTTCCAGAAATAGCATGGTTAGATGTTTCTTACTTCCTTGAGTAGGTAATGGCATTTCTTTCATGGTTTTCATAATGTTTTTGGCAAAAGTAGAACTAGCTTGTTAATTAGGGTTTACTAGGTTTTGCTTTACAATCCAGTCTTTCTCCTTTCTGTAGTTAGAATAGCATCTGTAGAGTAATCTTTCTTTCATTTTATCACACATAGAGCTTCTTCTGAAATCT
This sequence comes from Pinus taeda, assembly GCA_000404065.3. Taxonomy (NCBI): domain Eukaryota; kingdom Viridiplantae; phylum Streptophyta; class Pinopsida; order Pinales; family Pinaceae; genus Pinus; species Pinus taeda. The sequence goes on along the minus strand of APFE030078182.1, from coordinate 3,120 downwards.
ATAGAAGTTGGCTTGAGCTCCTAGTGATCTCACGTCGGCTGAGCAAGTGACAACCTGCAGCGAGAACTAGTACTTGTGCATATAACACCGACGCTTCCAAGTTTGCTATGAACTACCAGGTTGATAAAAGTAAAGTTGGTAGCCCAGAAGTTGTAGCATTCTTGCTGCAATACTGGCGCTCATCAATATCATAGCCTTCCACTCAACTCCATACAAAACTAGGGTTCTTTCAAACGTATGTTCCTTGGAAAGTTTGCTGATGTTAAGACCCTAGCCATGTTGTTCAAAGAATTGGGAAGCCTTAGGATGGAGGGAAAAGAGAAAGTGAAAGATTTCAATCAGAGGCTTATGCATATTTTGAACAAGTTTGTAGCAAAAACCAAACCTCATGACTCCATCATTGTCGACTATTACACGTCTTCACTGCCAACCACCATTGCGTAGTTCATCAAGCAAGCTGTGAAGCCAACACTTTTAGAAAGCTGCGAAGAGGCTATTGATGTTGAGAAAGACTTGCGCGCCATTGGAGTCATCAAGGATGATGAATCAACAAAAGACTCCAAGGATGTGAGCATAAATCCCCAAGCAACGATAAGCAAGGGCAGAGACAAGGAAGCAACTGATATGGAGACCCTCACTCACATTGTCAAGAACTTGACCATCGAAGTGTCCGAACTCAAGCAACTAAAAACAAACACATTCACGAGCAGTCGTCCACCCAGACAGAGACAGGAAAGTAGTTCATCAAATGAGTCATCAAACAACAGCCAATTCGGTTCCAAATTTATGTAGAAGCCTATGTTCCAACTCAATCAATGCACTGATCCTAAGTCATGTTCCTTCCATGAAGAATTTCACCCCGGGGACTCTTTTCTAGATTGGAAGCGAGTTGTTACCTCTCTTTGTACTCATACACTCGAGGTGGATGGCAACATATAGGAGCAGCCAGAAGACACTGATGATAACAAAGAGGTTGCACCTGATGAAGCACCAAGTTCTATGCATATGGGGAATGCATACTAGTGCTCGCAAGTAGTCTCGAAGATGAACACCGAGAAGCAGCCCCAAAATCAAAATGATCGTTACCATCTTAGGAGTAAAGGCACTCCCCCTACACCTGACGAGATGAAAGAGAAGGTGAGACAACTAATAAAGAAGGCCGACCCACCAACTGCCTCAAAGTAACAAACATAAAGCAAGATTGAGAAGACAATGGCGGATAAGAGTACGTCCATAGGAAACAAGTTGTAGAATAATCTTCCAGATAGAACAAACATCCATTCCACTCCGGGAACCTCGGTGAGTGTATCACCTTGAGATAACAACATAGTCGATGACATGAAGAAAACTCGAGTGAACAATAGTTTGTTCGAGCTAGCCAAAGTCTAGAGTCAGCAAGATATCCTATTGTGTGCATTGGGACAAACAACAATAGATAGCGCAGCCTCCACTAGCAAGGGAGAAATCACACCTCCCGGATCACTATCCACTGTGATCAATACACTCCAGATGGAAGAAGAAAACTAAAGTTTCACCCTATTCCTTCTTTCATTCGAAGTTTTCAAGTATAATGTCCACAACTACTTGGTTAATTCTTTCATGGCAGCCAATGTGATGCCACTCTCCATTGCTAAGAAGATCAATGCATGATGGAGCGAAACATCTGCCAAAATCATCCAACTCGATAGAACATCAGTACCAACTATTGGTGAACTATGAGACGTGATCATCAGACTATCCCATGACAGTTGAGTCCACCAATGCATCAACATAGTTTTTGTGGACATACCAGAATCATATGGCCTACTACTCAATAGAGACTAGTCCAACAAGCTAGATGGATATTTTGCTACAGATTGGTCTCACATGTGGCTTCCATACAATGGTAGATGAAACCAAATCCAGGTGTTATCGGTGAGGTATATGAAACTCAATGTCACTCCCCTTAATGACGATAACGAACCATTAGCCTTCGTAAAACTCATGTTTGACAATTGCTTCCTAGAAAAGACATTAGACTATTATCTTGCATGACCAACCCCAACCTCATTAGACAAGCAGTTAGGACTCCTTCCTCGCCCAACTAATGATAATGAAACTTGTACAGTTTGTTTTTCTGATAGTAGCAGTAGTAGCAACAACGGTAGTAGCAGCAGTACCAACATGCCAAACAGTCCATGTACAGACAAGTTGTGGGCCATGAGTCTTAACAAATCAGGAACACATGATGGCTCAAGGATCGAGTGTATTTCAGTCATCCAAAACAATGAACCATGTGTGATTTCAAGTTTTTTGAAGTTCGAAGTCACAAACTATGAGCACTCGTGCTAAACACATGAAGGACCAACACCATGAATGAATAGAGAAACTTGGGAACCCACCATGATCCAAACATGGCCAATCTCAGTACAAGTTACACATCATAGCAGCAACCAATTGTTGACCACTTGATGAAATAGTACCAAGATGGGTCTGCACGAGTAGATGATGACCTGAGTACCCATTGTATGCGAGCAATCTGACATGAGATTCAAGGTAAAGGAGGAGACAAACCATTGCAACAAAGAATAGGTAACACATACATGTTGTTTGTCCTCATTTTACCGAAAAGTTTGAATAACATTTTAAGTGTTTGGATTACTTGCAAATTTTGTCATCATACTTGGTTTTCTAATTTAAATCCTGCACGTAAGAAATCTGGGAATATCTACTTACACATTGAATTCATAAAATTAAACCCTTCCGATACTAAAAACAACTATCTCGTGCCATCATCCGAGCCCATGTTGCACACAGTACCTAAAATAGTGGTGTTGTCTTCACTTGTAGGTCTTCTGGAATGCCACCAAGTTCCAGTAGTGGAGCCCAGTGGACTGACAATGGTCCACGAGAAACTTGGCTCAAACACATATCATTTGCAATCACTTAACGAAAGGATTGATAATCTTCCTGTCAATGGCTATGTCCTCAAACACTAGTTTTAGTAGGTCGTTCCGTGCTTGTGCCATGTACATAGTCTACTTGCTTCTTGTTGTTTCATTTGGTTTGTTTTGCTTATTATCTTTTCTTTCTCTTTTTTTTTCCTATTTTCCTTACTATTTTTGTTCACATTCATCTTGT